>JASSUY010036147.1:0-59789 GCA_032466535.1 Forpus xanthops
ATAGAGCAGCTTGCTCCAAGCCCTGTGTCCAACCTGGATTGAGCACTGCAGGGATGGGGCAGCCACAGCTTCTCTGGTCACCCTGTGCCAGCGCTCAGCACCTCACAGGGAAGAGCCTCTGTCTCAGAGCTCATCTCAGTCTCCCCTCTGGCAGTTAAAGCCATTCCCCTCTCCTGTCCTTCCATCCCCTGTCCAAAGCCCCTCTCCAGGTTTCCTGCAGCCCCTTCAGGCACTGGAGCTGCTCTAAGGTCTCCCCTTCAAGAGCCTTCTCTTGTCCCGGCTGCCCCAGCCCAGCTCTCAGCCTGGCTCCAGGGCAGAGCTGCTCCAGCCCTCGCAGCATCAATCATCCTCATCAAGCATTTTGATTTTGTGGGTTCTTCCATTCTTTTAAACATCTGATTTCCCTTAATATCAACGTAAAATCTCTCTTCTCAGTGCTGATTACTCCTTATTTTTCTTTGTTAATCCAATAACAGCGTATTGTATGGCTGCATAATCTTAGCTCATCTTCCAAAGGTCACAAATGTTAGTTCTGAGCTGGGCTGCTAACCTTTGTGTGCACTGTCTGGTACAAACAGGCAGGATTAGGAGCTGGAAATGCAAAGTGCAATAGATGTTTTTCCCAGCGATGTACTGAACAGAACCCTGTAATTTCATATCGCTTGGCAAGGTTTTCATTTAGCTCTAAATTAAGTTGTCAATTGGTCATCATTTCCTTTCTCTTTCTTTGTTTTGTTCTCTTTTCTTCTTTTCCTACCTGTAATTCACAGCAACCTATGGAGCCTTCCCGAGGAAGAGTAATTTGGATAAAAGTGTGTTTGATAAGTTAGCAGTGATAAAAGCGTAGTTTGCCATTTAAAAGTAATAGCTTTTTAACAGCGAGAGTGGTTAACCCTTGGGGCAGGCTCCTGAAGGCAGTGCCAGGCTCTCCATCCTTAGTTGTTTATGGGTTGAGGTGGGGATGCCCCTTTCTGGACCTCTGTAGGCGCCAGGAATTGCTTTGCAGTCTGTATTAAGGAGGTGGATTGTTAAGATGATCACAATGATCCTTTATTGTGCAGTAATACTCCCCGAAGGTTTTCTTTTAAAGGAAATGGTAGTTGTTTCATTGTGAGGGAGGTTTTCAGGCTTTTGAACTGCAGCATGGGCCCTTGTTCTGAGGAAACCGGACCCTTTGTGTGCTCCTTTATCCTTCATTCCTTACAGTTGCAGTGCTGATGGAGCAGTTTATGCCAACTCCCAAAAAGTTTCTCCCTCCTGCCATGAACAGGTCTTGTTTTGGACTTGCGGATGTGATTCCTTTGCGTGGCTTTTGGAAGAACCCTCTGGATTCTGTTAACTTCTCTTTCCCCACTGGTTTGCTGTGTGGGGCTCTTTATTTTCTTGCGCTTTTCTTCTGTCAGTGCTTTTATGGAGCACCCTGAGCTGATTCTCCGGATGATGAATGGCAGAGGCACTAATTAGCTCTGCCAGATGAGCTGGGACTTGGTAGCTGCCCTTAACCTTCCAAACCGTGTCAGCTCTGGGCTCTGCAGAGCAGCCAGTCGCATCCTGGGTTTCTGCCAAGAGCCAGGCTCCGTGCCTGCCGAGGCCACATCCATGGCTTAGATGGCTTCTGCAACAGATGCGTGTCCTTCAGGACCCATTAGCACCTTCTGCTTGCCCTGGATCTTGTTGGGTTCAGAGCAGCAAATCAGTGGGGAAATGCTCTTTATGCTCAGCCTCTTCCCGGGAGCTGCCGAGATCCGGTCTTTCTCTGGCAGCAAGGGAAGCAAATTAAATGAAGTCAGGATTACCATGGTCTCTATATACATGAGGGATTTGTAGCTTTTGTTAACAACCTTGTTTCATGGTTGCAGCCATGTAAGACTGTTCCCTTCTTAATTTTAAGCAGGGCAGTCTCCCTCAAAGCCCTTGTTCTGCATTGCAGCCCTGGTTTATCAAAGCACGGAGATTTAAATGTTTGCTTAAGCAGACATACATGCTTAAGTGCTTGGCTGGGCAGCAGTTGCACCTAAGAGTTGCAATGAATTGAGTTATAATTGTCCCCCATGAACTCCCAAGGCATTTTATTGGTGTAAATTCCCCATTTCCCTTTCTTTGAGTTTCTAAGAGGCTGCTTGACCAGCCCTGGCCTTTCTGCTCTCCTTGCCTCAAGCTGCATGCCTCCAGCATGCCGCCTGTCAGTTAAGTTGGGAAGTGTCTGTTGGTGTCTGTATCTATGGAGAGCTGGATGCACGAAGCACCTGGGTTGAACCAGAGCCTGTTTTCTCCTTGGTGTTGCTGCCTGAGTTCTCTCCAGCTCATCTGAGGTGCTCCCAGCCGTGTGCTCAGTGCTGCTCGGGAGGATGCAGTGTATTGGGTTGTCTCCATCCTTGTTATTTTACTGATTGAATCAGTTGAACTGTTACCCTGATAGGGCTTCATGCTGCTATAAATGAGCTGTCCTGTGCCAAGGCATCTGTCCGTGTTCCTGACAGCAATTGCTCAGCATGAGGGGTTGCCTCTGTTCACATGAGCCTGGATCTGAAATGACACTCACTGGTTTCATAAGGCAAGGAGATTGTCTCTGTCCCCTTCCCCTATCTCAATATCCAGAGAACAGGAATACTTTATGTCTTACGTTGCCATCTTCAATCTGGTCTGCAGAGAAGTTTCCTAATGCCTGTTTTACTTCAGCGCTTTGCATGTGGGGTCGGTGTTCGAGGAAGCTGTGGTGGGGTGTTTCCAGTTTGCTGCTGGAGTCCATGAGTCCAAGTTTCTCTCTAAGGCTCCTTCTGTTGTTTCCTGAATGTGCCCACACACCCTCTACTGCACTTCATCGTGGGGTGCAGGTACTGTAGTTGCAGTTACACGCTCTGGGGGTGCCTCACCCTCTGCAGTGCTGCAGCAGCCATCCTTCATGCACTGTGCTGAGGCCATGGGGCTGTGTGGATGTGTTTCAGCAGTTCTGGATGGTTCTGAGCTCTGCAGCAGCAGAAGGATGCTCTGCGGAGCCATGAGCGAGCGGTACACCACAAGAGCACTCAACTGCTTTGGGGCTTTTACCAAAAAGTGGCAATTAAACTTTGGTCTTGTGGATGCTGCCACCAATTCCTGAGGGAGACTGCAGGGAGGGGGAGGGTTCCATGTGAAATAAGCAAGCACACGGGAAAGGTTCTTGTCTTTGTGCCTCAGAGCACCTCCTGAATGACAGATGGCTGCAGAGCGCTCGCAGACAAGCAGCATGACACTGCCGTGGTGCGGCTCAGCATCCTCCAGTAAGTTCTAGGAACTTGTCTGATTCCCAGTAACCCCATCACTGTTCCTGTTTGGAGTGGATGGAGGTGAAACCCACTTCAGTATGTCGGTGCTCTTCCCCGTGCACAGAGGCTCTTGTACAGTCTGGTTTAGGTGCGCTGATAACGTTTTCCTCAAGGTCTGGTACCCAAAACCTGCCTGTTCTTCACTCTTCTTCATTTCTGTACTGTCCTGTGCCCATCAGCCGCTCGCTGGCACTGACAGCTGCTCCATCAGAGTTAGTGGGGAGTTTGTTGCTCTGAAATACAAGAAGCTGTCCCAGTTAGTGTCTGCTCTAGACTCCTTTCCCTCATCTCCCCCTTGCCCTGTTGGTGCTTTGGGGTTTTAAGAAGGAAGATGCATCACGATGCAGATGCGTTTGTTGAAACAGATACAGGAGGAAAATGAGGATATAAAGCACTACCTCAGAGGTGGAGCAGTGCCCTGAGCTCCCAGCACTCTCAGTTGTTTGGGATGCATGCTTCCCAAGCGAGGCATGCCGGTATTAACCGGGCTCCTGTTGAGCTCCTGGTTTTCCAGTCCGTCACCAGCTATGCCTACAGGAGGGATCTTCTTCAAAAGGAAAGGTAAGACAGCAAATCCGTTACTGCCTTCAAGCTCTCTCCCATCGGTCCAAGGCTGTGGGGATGATACCTGAAAGCTGACAGAGAAGTCAGGAATTTGTATTGTTTCTATGGAGACTGCAGTTATCCCAGTGACTCCCTGCTTGGTTTTCCGCTCCTGAACTTGATGCCTTTCCCATTCCCATGCACTGCAGGTGTGCCCTCTCCCTGGGATCAGCCCTGATTTCCCATGTGCAGGATGAGCTGGAGAGTCTGTGGCCACCAGGCATTCCTTGCAGGAGAAGCAACGTGGTCTGTGAGGAGGCAGGATCTTCTGAAGGCAGAAGAGAAGCGAGTTGTGCTTGGTCTGACCAGAGAACTGCAGAAGTTGCTCCTGGTGAAGGGCAGAAACAAGCAGCTCTGCTGGTGAATAACTCTCAGATTATAACCTCCATGTTGGCCTGGCCACGAGCATCCCATGCTGTGAGGGGACCACCGGGCAGCATCCTCATGCTGCAGCCACGTGTGCAATTCACTTGCTGCCACAAGAAGCAATGAGCTGCGTTCCTTTGCTGGTTTACTGCTCTAAATGAAGGCAGAATCTTGATGTTTGTGGTGACTTGAATAAATACGCTGTACACGTTCATCAGTGACATGGGTCTCACTGGCTGTGGTGGGTACTCTGTTGGTGCCCAGTTTTGCTGTCATTTCTTCTGTATTTAATAACGGGATTTTCCTTATTGCCTTTGCAGTGCTTGATCAGTAATGATAATTACTGACAAAGATCAGTTTAGGTTATAAATGTGAACCTGTGCTGTGCACGTAATGAAACGTCCTCATAGTGTTTAAGAACAATGATAATAAATACTCATTTCTGTCTCTTAGCTGAAGGAGTGACGGGTGCTCGCAGCTCGGGCAGGCTGCAGGCAGCAGGACTCACCTCTGCCTGTCACGTTTGCAGGGGCTGCTCGCTCCTCAGGGGCTCTTTGTTCCTGACTGTCTCAGATGCACAGAACAGCACGAGACAGGTAGCGCTCAGCTGCCTTCCTCCCTTGTGGGTCCTGTCCTCTTCCTTTTGATTGCACGTTTCAGTGTCTGTGACATCTACCTGAACAGCTTCCGCTTTTATGCAAGTGTCCCACAAAGCACCTCTGAGCAAGCAGCAGCTGATGTGGATCCTGGTGCAGCCGCACACCAAAAACCCCTTTCATGTTGAAAAACAACCTCTCCTGCTTTAAAAGATGAAGAAGATCTTCATATCGCAGCCACCATGAGCTTGTCCATGAACCTGCTGATGGGTTGTTGCTTCCTGGGTTGGATGTGTCCCTCTGCAGTGAAGCCAAGCTCCCCACTGCATGCAGCAGGGCTTGGACATGGGTGCTGTGTCTGGGGACGTGGGTGCGTGGGGCAGTGGCCTTTCTCCTGCAGCTTGGCTGTCAGCAGTGCTCCTTTATGGAATAGCAAAAGTATCATTTGGTTCCCTGCGATGGAGGCTGCTGGGGGTGTGGTGGTTTTTTGTGTCACTTCTGTCACTGTGTTTCCCCTTACCAAAGGTTAATTTTCCATTCTTCCCTCGTTCTGCTTTTCTCTCTTTTGTCAGCAAGTTCTTTGTTGTTATTTCCCGAAAGGAGCCGGCAGCTCCGTGCTGTAATAGCTGTGCTAGCAACCATACCTCTCTGCTGTGGGCTCTGTGATATCGTAGGTCCTATATGAATGCTGATTTACCCTTTTGATGAGTTCCTAGCACTAAGGCTTCTCTCTCTGCAGTTATTTTCAGTACCTGTTCGTAGGCAGATTATACCAAGCTTTTGCTGGCAGAATTATTTGACAGCATCCCTTAATATTTCAGCATCTAGTAAAGAACTCAAATCCTGAGGATATTTTGCAGTTTGCTTTCTCTTTAATCTCTTCTCTTTGTTGCTGAGAGCAGGAAATAGATTGTGTAGCTCTTGGCCTTGATAACGTCATGGTAGCGTCCATCTTATTTGGTCTGAAACCATTAAGTGTTGAAGGAAGACAGAGAAAATAACAGGGGAGGGTGAGCATTGAACCAAATAATTGTATAAATGCCAAACTAAAACCAGCCTCATCCTTGTGCAGTGTCCTTTTGCCAGGAATTAGTGGGATGTGAGTTCTAAGTAATGGATTTTCCCAAGGGTGGTGCTGGAGAAAGAGTTGGGTAAAGTCCACGTACATAAGAGACCACCATTGGGTAGGTACCACTTAAAAGGCAGCCTTGCTTTTTCAAGTTACTGGACTTTGTCAGCTGAAATACAGTATATATTGAAACCCTTGAGAGCTCAAGGGCTCTTCCATGCGCACTCTTCCCCTCAATTCGGTTGGAGAGATGGGGTTTAATTATTTTCCTGGGAATGGCAGTGTGGTTTGGTGCCTCTTTTCGGTAAGGTGCCAGCCAGGAGAAGTCAGTGATTTATTTGTGATGGGAAGGGGAAGGTTCCAGCCCACCGGGGCTGCCCCAAGCCCCTTGGCATGTAGGGGAAGCTTGGGATGGTTCCTGGGCTGTTCCTTCCTGATGCAGCAAAGTCCTTACCAAAATAAAACAGCTTTTGTTTCTCACTGCCCATGTGGCAGAGGTGTAAACCGCTGCCCAAGGAGACAGAGACAAAGGCAGATTGATTCACAGCTCATTCTCAGAAGCGTTGACAGTGTATTGCTGTATCAGTTATTTAATGCATTATTATTTATTGCTGTGCAGTTATTCAATGCAGGGTGCGTGTAGTCTGAATGTGAGCAGCTTGTCCGTGTGCAGTGGGATTGCCTGGGTGCAGTCGCATCTGCTGAGGAGCACGGGTGGAAAGTGTATTTAACCAATGGAAAGTAAGCTAAAAGTGCAGTTGTTGTAAAACGTACCCTGAAAAGCCTGCACTGTGCTCAGAATTGCATCCACTGTTACCCAGCACGTGGATGGGGATGCAGCAGACGAGCCTGGGGGTGAGCATGGGGGAACAGTGAGCTGATTCCTCACCTCAGGCTTATGTCGTGCCAACTTGTTAACACTGATGTTGTTTTGTATTGGGCATAGTCCCACGTTTGGTTCTTGGGTGGGTTTCGTCTCAGGGATGTGCAGGAGAATTCACCTGCAGATTAGCAAACCCTCACCTGGTTGGGTGACTTTTTCTTCCTGCAGCAAAAGCAACCTGTGCTTGCTGGAAGATGGCAAATAACCCAAAGTGGGACTGGAGACTTTGAAGTCACGTCTTCCCCATGCAGATAAATCACTGACAGCAGGCAGTGAATGGAGCACTGAGCCCTTCCTTTCTTTAATTGTCTCTGAGAAGCAAAGTAATGGGGAATTTGCAGGAATCTCCCAGCTCAGGGGATAAGGGGAGGGGAAACGTGACAGAGCAGCTTGTAGGAGCCGTGCTGCATGATTGATGCTGATTTCTTATTGCAGTTTCCTGCTTCTTCAACTTCACCACCCCGTCTGGGATTGTGCTGTCACCAAATTACCCTGAAGAATACGGAAGCAGCTTGCACTGTGTTTGGTTAATTATAGCTAAACCCGAGAGCCGCATTCACTTGGCTTTCAATGACTTTGATGTGGAGCCCCAGTTTGATTTCCTGGCTGTGAAGGATGGTGGCACTGCCGAATCCCCGGTGCTGGGCACCTTCTCAGGGAACCAGATCCCCTCCTCTCTGACCAGCAGCGGTCACGTAGCCAGGCTGGAGTTCCAGACCGACCACTCCATGGAGAAGAGAGGTTTCAACATAACCTTCACCAGTAAGTGCCCTGTCCTTCCTCTTGGTTTCCATTTCAAGCTCTGAACTCATGGTGGAGACTAATGGGCAAGGTTTATTCTCACTGAAACTCCTGCAATTCCCGAGTAAATCCAAAAATTAGGGATTACTTTAGGTTTGCAGCTGGGTAATTGAGGATTGGTGTCAAGCTTAGAGCTGGTTGCTCGGGTTCTTCCTGGCTGTGAAGTTTAAGTGTTGTCCAGCAGTGTGAAACACACAGTTTGCCCCTGGATTATCCGTCCTTGGAGCAGCCAGGGTTTCTGTTCTCCCACCAGCACACAGCTTGCTGCATTCCATGGGCTTTCTGCTCTCATACCTCTGTTGTGCTCACTGGGCTGAGTTGTGCTTTGTGGGGAGCTTGGCGTGTTCAGTCTCAGGTGCTTGTGCTCACCAGTCAGTCCTATCTCCACTTGCTGGCGCTTAAAAGCATGCAAGACTTTGGAGATAAAGGGGAACATGTAGCAGTGTCTTAGTGTAAAGACTTGAAACTTCCACAGATATTTGGCTTCACTGAAGTCCAGCCTTCAAACCTCAAATGGATGCTATAGTAATTTTATCCTCATATTGTCCTATAATTTTCTAAAGAGCATTATTAAACCTATTCAGCAGAACTGATAAATGACTTTGTTACAATAGCCTTTAGTAGCGCAGCTGAATTAACAGCCCTTGGAGCCATGATTGCAAATCCTCTTTATTCAAAAACATAAAATCAGAGGTCTTAAGAAACTGTTTGCCACACTACAGCAGGCAGAAGGTTCATCAGATAAAGTGGGTTGTGTATGTTGGTATCACATAGCCAGGCTTGAGCCCTAGATCCTGCGAGAGGGAGACAGCCCATCCAGGAACGCTGCTGGTCCCTCCAGGATGCGTCTGTGATGCGTTATGTACCCATGTTGAGAACTGTGGCTGTCCCCAGGAATGAAGACACTTTTCAAGCAAATTCTTTATTGTTCTGAACGACTCTTAAGTTTGCATCAGTTAATGTGTTCTGACTGCTTGAGTGCCAAAAGGGACCTGCTGAGTCTTCCTCAGATACCTTGCCATCCCAGTTAAGGTATGAGAGAGGAGACAGCATCCTGCTACGAGGGACAGATATCAGAGCGCAAAGAACAGCTTCAGCCAGTGTTTTCCCACTCAGCAGTGTATATAACAAGATTGTTAGAAGAGTAATGATGTTCTGTAGAAATCCAGAACTCATGTGAATCTGGTCAAGTGCATTAAAGATATTAAAAGCGTGTGTGTAATTAATCTGGAGGCTTTAATCTTTAATATGCTGCTCATCTCTGAAGACCACCTCCCAGTGTGTGAAGATCTCGTACATAATTATGCACTTAATGGGGAGTGAAGGCTATAGACTTACTTTCTGGCCTAGTTTTTAGCTGCTGGAAAGGGCAAGCCTTCAAACAGAGCTGCGTGTTTGTGCAAGTCCACATGCAACTTTGCAGCACCTAGACAGGTAATTGCTGTGCATCCTTCATTTTACCCTAGTAATGATGACAAGCAAGGTACACAGCAGTCAATCCCACGAGTGTGCTGAGAGGACCCTTACTTTTAACTACAGGACCTTAAAGCTTTCCTTTTTTCTCATTAATGGTTAACTGCTCTCCCCACTGTGCAGACGCCTTAGAGCTTTTCAAAGTCTTTGAGTATTTGTGTATTTTCATATATGAAGGATGGCTATGATGATTTGGTTGTGCAGGCTCCTTTCTGGCCCCTGTTGCTGCTGTATCCCAGCACCTCTTACATACAAATGGTTTTAATCCCACCCTTCCTCGCTCAGGGTGCAATTGTACACTTGCAATAGAGACAGGGGACAGAAGAATCCAGGTGATTTCAACTAGATGAAAAGTTGAACAGTGAGAACTCACACATGGGTGTCTTGGAGCAGAGGTAGTGATGTGTATCTGGCACAGGCTGACTTGCCCATGTGGAACACTGTGGCTTTACTGGGTCAAATTGAAGTCCATGTTGGTCTTCCCTTTGAGTCTGTCCCAGTGTCAGGGGACAAGAACATGTACTGTTGCCTGCACAGAAAGCATTGCTTAGTTGCTGAGTGCATGGCCCAACATACTTTTGTATTGGACAGGGGCAGAAACTCACTATTCTCTTTTCTTTCCCTGTTAGCATTTAGGCACAATGAATGCCCTGACCCTGGCGTGCCTGTGAATGGAAAGCGATTTGGTGACAGTCTCCAGCTTGGCAGCTCAGTGTCCTTTCTGTGTGATGAGGGCTTCATTAGGACCCATGGCTCAGAAACCATCACCTGCATCTTGAAGGAAGGAAACGTGGTCTGGAACAACGCCGTGCTCAGATGTGAAGGTGACTTTTATCATCTTTCCTACTAGTGTACATGCAGCCTGGAGGGAGAATGTTCCCTGGTGGTTTGGGGAAGAGGTCCCCGTCAGATAATCCATAGGGAGGGTGCACAGTGCTGCCATCATATAGGCAGAGGCACTTACTGAGAGCTGAAGGACTCCAGGACTTAGTTCTAACCTTCAGCTTCTCAGCTCTGGAAGGTGTTGTCCGCACAGAGGAGTTTGCTGAGGAGGAAGAGGCGGCCCAATAACCACCGAGCACTGAACTCCGTTCTCTGACTTTGTGTGAAGTAAATGATGGAGATTCTTTCTGTGAGCTCAGTTCTTGTTGCAACAGCGTTCTGCTAATAACAGTAATAAAAGGCTTTGGTTTACTGATGACTCAAAGCTTCCCTGCTACTCTTGTCATGAGGGGAATGAGAAAACTGAAAGGTACACAGTGACATTCTTCTGTCCTGATTTTTGGTATGAGTAAAATACATAATATTTATATAATGAAAGAAGCAAAAGGTGCAGATCTTGACTGTGAGAAGTGAACATGCGTTACTTTCCACGTGTCTTCCTCAGTATCAGTCCGGTCTGATGGACTCTGACAGTTGAGAGTCAGAAGTTCTGCATTTACATGTCTTTGCTGCAGCAGCCACAATAGCTAACCCAGAAACGTGGCTTGGATGAAAGCTTTAATCCAGATTTCACAGCTTTTTCCCAGTCCTTTAAAACTTCTACTATGGAAGAATGGGAAAAAAGAAGTGAAAAGTGTTCCTCTGCCCGCTCTTCCCAGGGAAGTGGTGCCCTGCTCTGATATTTACAGTAATTTGAATAACAAGTACTGTGCTATTGAGAAATAGTGCTGTAATACTGGGAAATAATTTGGTCATGCATTGTTGAAGTGGATGAGCAGCAGAAATTGCACAATCAGCCCCATTGTCTTTCAGATTGAAGGAAGAAGGTGTCAGTTGTGTTCAGTAACTTTCACGTAGAAGCAGCTGAACTTCTGTAGCAGCTTCTGTGATTTTTCCTTTCCAATCAGCAGGCACTAAAATGCCTGCAGGTTTGATTCAGGGCTGCCATTGCCTGTGAAAGCCTTGAAGTTTATATATTTGTGAGTGGAGAAGGGAAAAGTGCATTAAACAATACATTTCTAATGAGCTTTTCTCTTGGGAAGCTTTGATAACCTTGTGCCACTAACTTGTGCTTTCTCTCTGTGATCACAGTGGTGATTTCTCTGGCTCACTCTTCACTATGCGCTCGGTTAAGTGAACATTTTAATTAGCTTTTTGAAGAAGGAGGAGGTTTATAGAGCCGCACAAGGCGCATGTGAGCAGCATCAGGGACTTGGGCATAAAGAAACGTGAGGGTGATGAATCCTGCAAAGTGCTGACAGGGGGACCACGAACAGGAGCAGACACATTTTTCCATCCCATTTGATTTCTTTACAGGACAATATGTTGCAGTTATTGAGGGTGATAGGATTTTGTACCTCTGGTCCATCAGATCCAGTGTGCTTTTTCCAGCAGAGATGATAATGTGCCTTCAGCTTCTGCTGATGGCACAAGGGACCACAGTGTGGAATAAATGCCACAGTCTTGTGATGTCCCTCGTGGTAGAGAAGACATGGCTCAATTACCACAAGTATGAAAGATTTTCTGGCACCTGCAGCTGCTGAAATGCAAACTGACCTTGCAGTTTTCTCTGGTTTTATATCTAATAATTATGGTTATACCCTGTGTCCTTAGAGGCACTGCACAAGGTCAGGCCGCTCACTCCCACAGATGCAGCAGCAGGCTGCTGTATCTTCAGTTTAAGCTGGAAAGGCAATTTCCTACCAGCTAGTGTTGTTATTTTCCTAGAATCATAGGGTGGTTTGGGTCAGAAGGGACCTTAAAGCTCATCCGCTTCCAACCTCCTGCCTCGGGCAGTGACACCTTCCATTAGACCAGGTTGATCATCTGGATCTGATTTTTTTTCACACATGAGAAGCAGCAATGCATGAAAGCTATTGCATGGCAGGGACGGACTGCCCGGGGGAGGACTGCATCTGATCACGCCTGAATTCTGTCATGTCCTTGTCCTCAGCACCCTGCGGGGGCCACTTAACATCACCCAGCGGAACCATCCTCTCCCCGGGCTGGCCTGGCTTCTACAAGGACTCGCTGAGCTGCGCATGGGTCATAGAGGCCCAGCCAGGCTACCCCATCAAGATCACGTTCGACAGGTACTCACTTGGGCTTCCCAAAGGGTTCCTCTCTGTGGTTGTTTTCCCCAGCTCCAGCAGTGCGGAGCCATAGGCACCCAGGGGAGGAGGGAACGGACCGCTCAGTGCTGTGTTCAGCAGCCACGTTCTCCCTTTCCTTTTGTTAAGTAACTCCTGACAAGACGTTAGGATTCCCCTCACATTCCTGAAGGGAAGGTGGGAGATGGCGGGGGTTTTGTCCCTTGTTTTGACTAACTCCTGCTCATTGGCGGTGCTGTTTCAAACACGCGTAGGACATGTTTGTGGAGGCTGAGCTCCCACGTGTTCAGTGTGCAGCAGCAGTGAGGATCCTGAGTGCTGAGTCTCTTGGCTTGCCCTGGATCTCATGTTTGAAGAGGACTGAGCTTTCTTGAACCTGGGTCTCTGTGCCTGGGAGGTGATTGTGCATTTAGCAGAGGACATTTGTTGCTGCAAAGGCTGTTTGGTGTCAGCGCATGAAGCAGGCAAAGGATCAGAAGCTGAAATGGGTAGGAGGGAATGTCATGTTCTCAATAAGATGCTCCCTCTGCTGAAGGTCAGGCCATAGAAACAGAGCCATGTTTTGCCCCGTGGCACATGCTGCCTTCCAGTCACGAGGGCATACTCAGAACTGCAGTGAAGAAAGATTAGTGATGCTGGTTTTTCACAGACCTGTTCTTGTGTCCCTTTCAGGTTTAAGACAGAGGTGAACTACGACACCCTGGAGGTGCGAGATGGCCGCTCCTATTCTTCCCCTTTGATAGGTGTCTATGATGGGACTCAGGTGCCCCAGTTCCTCATCAGCACCAGCAACTACCTCTACCTCCTCTTCACCACTGACAAAAGCCACTCTGACGTAGGCTTTCAGATCCGATATGAAAGTAAGTGGAAGTTATTCATGGAGTTACGTGTTCACCAGCAGCACAGAGCCCGCTGGACTCGCTTTTCCCCTTTGCCAGGTACTTAGCACTGCTCCAGTGACTGGAGAGTGTGAAGCTGCTGCAAGGGAAGGAGCGGTTCTGCTTTCTGACTTACTTGCTTAGAGTTTTCGTGTTTATTTGAGCATCTACAGAGTGTTACACTGATTTCAGGAGGCAGCTTTGAGTTCCTCCATCCATTTCATCCTCTTCCTTTGGGGCTAATCAGTAGGACTTTGAGCTCATAGGAGGAGTTGAACTTACCCCAGTTTAATCACAGCACCCTGCAGCTCTGCAGCCACTGGGCGCTGTGACACAAGTGGGTTTGTTTGCCACAGCTGTGAAGCTGCAGTCGGACCACTGCTTGGATCCAGGGATCCCGGTCAATGGCCAGCGCCACGGGAATGACTTCTACGTAGGAGCGCTGGTGACGTTCAGCTGCGATTCCGGATACACCCTGAGCGACAGCGAAGCACTGGAATGCGAACCCAACTTCCAGTGGAGCCGGCCGCTGCCCAGCTGTGAGGGTGAGGAGCACGGAGGGTAACATCTGCAGGAGGTGGCAAGCACTTCACCTGCAGAAGCTAAGCAGTAGCTGTCCAGCTCACGGTGGTGTTTGAGCTCTGTGTTTCAGTTTGATGGGGTGGGCTTTGTTTTGCCGTTCAGAAGACCTGAGATTCTTCCAGCTGATGACAGTTTGAATTGCTTCATTCTTTGATTACTGTTCTTTTCCGCAGCTCTGTGTGGAGGTTACATCCGTGGTTCCAGTGGTACCATCCTATCCCCAGGCTTCCCTGATTTTTATCCAAATAACTTGAACTGCACGTGGACAATAGAAACATCCCATGGAAAAGGTGAGGACTCTTTAGCTGGGAGTGGTTTCAGAGATGGGCTGAAGGGTGGTGGTCAGTGGGAGACAAGTGCTCCCTGTGGAAGCCAGGAGTTTGTCTCTCCATAATGGTGGGTACCATCACAGGACATGCTGTCTCCAGCTCTGTCCTAGTTCTGCAGCTCTCATTTCCCCACCAGTGAGGATCATTGCCAGCACAGAGGCGAAGCCCTGATCTATTTAGTCCAATCTCCTGTGCAACGCAGGCCAGTCTTTTATCTTGCAGGAAAATGTCAAGAAAATGATCATTGAGGATTAGAGAGCAAGTTTTATGTACAAGGGCAGGGGGTAATTTCTCCTGATCCAGCCAGTATCTGCCTGGGCTAAGCACAAAGGGTATAAACCCTTTATAGAGCTTTATGGCTCTTACGCCACTGTCTTGTTGTACCAGATATCAGCACGACGGGAGCTATCATGAGCCAATTTTGCAAATACCATTTGTATTACAGCAAATAAACTTGTCAATGAACAGCACAGTGCATTAAGGGAACTATCACATGCTGTGAAAAGTATTCTGTTGAGTAGCAGCAATCCACCACTCCTCATTAATCCACTCTGCCTCGGATTGAGCTCTCTGATGAGGCACTGCATTATCCTGTAGCTAAGCTAAGCATAACACAGCAAACTGACACTCTTTTATATGAGAAAGTGCAAGT
The DNA here is from genome assembly GCA_032466535.1 of Forpus xanthops. Taxonomy (NCBI): domain Eukaryota; kingdom Metazoa; phylum Chordata; class Aves; order Psittaciformes; family Psittacidae; genus Forpus; species Forpus xanthops. The sequence continues at coordinate 14,591 of JASSUY010036147.1, forward strand.
CTGATGGCCTGTGTGCTTTTATGACAACAGCAAAAGAAAGTCTCCTGACCAAGTTAAGCAAGGCTTGACAAAACATGTTTTCAGGTAGCAGGGATATGTCTGCAGGAGTCATGAGGCTTTTTGTCCCCTGTCCTGTGGAAGATCCTGCTGTGGCCAGTTCAGTGCTGCTGAACCCATGATGACCATGTTCGGCTGGACCACGTTTGTCACGCTGGGGGAAGCTGGAGGTTGAGCTCTCTGCAGAGCTGGTCCCAGCTGTAGCAGACTGTAGCCTTTTCTAGGAACTCTGGCCTTAGCTGCCAGGGTACTGACTATTGGAAGATCAGAGCGTGAGGTGCTCTGTAAATCCAGCTAGTTGAAAACATGCAGAGGTCTCTGACAGGAGTTTCAGCTGCTCTTACTGCGAGGTTGTGGTGGAAAGGAGAGGATAAGATTCTGAGAAAAGACACTGAGTGTTTGGAATAGAGGAATCTCTTTAATGGGAGGAGCATGTTCATACTGTGTTTGGTTTGGTATTTTCATCCCTCTCCTTACCCACTGCTGGTGTCCTTCCTCCAAGGCTGTTCTCACTGGAAATGAGCTGCAGCACAGGGTGAGATCCCTTCTGCAGGGCAGTGCTGACCCCCTGGCAGGCTCACCTTGTGCCTGTAGAGCTTCCTGCGCTTGGGAAGCTTCACCCTGCTTGGATGCAGGAAATCTCCAAATCCAGTTAGAGGTTAGGGCGAGAGGAGAGGTTAGGTAGAGGATGCTGCACACGTGTAATAAGCTGGCATGCGGCTGACTTCGTGTTAGGAAAACCCTGTGCTTATTTCCAGTGCAGTGAAAGGAGATGAAAACCAAAGATGCCCTCTTCTCCCCTGTTTGGTGGGAGATGTTGAAACATGTGGAGCTGCTGGGCTGTGTTGGTGGGAGCGAGCGTACGCATCCACATGTGCATGTACGCATCCTTTCTCTTGCAACAATATCCTGCCTTCCTTAATGAGCTCCTTTCCCAGCTGTCACTGTGGTAACTGCTGTGTAATGCATTGCAACAAGCTTCTCCCAGCTCTCTTCTGCATTCCTGCGACGTTCCTTCGCATTCCTCAGTAAAGAGCAGTAGAACAGTGTGATCCTGACCCAGTGCCACTGAAATGGAATTAATTCAGTCCTTGGCGAGCAGAACAGGCTTCAAAAAAAGGTGGAGCTGAGCGCGGTTCCCAGTTATCTGCATCATCAGTGCAGAGCCTTCTGTGTGTGCTTTGCCTTTCAGGTCCCTGTTCTTGGAGACCACGCGGTGCATCAGTGATCACTGGTGACATTTGGTGTTACATTTACGTGACTTAAGTGCCACTGTACCTGATTTCTCTTGTTCAACTTTCCCACTCCCGCTTTGATCCTGCCACACTGCTTGGGCTCGCAGCATTGCTGCTGCCCCAGGCATGGGAAGGCTTTCAGTTCCCTAAAACCAGAACGGAGCTCAGAGCTTGTGCTTCCCACTCCAGCCAACTGTGGTTAGCCAGCAGCTGAGCAGGGATGATCTGCATCGTAAACCTTGGGCTCAAGTTCTTCGCTCCCAGATCTTTATGAACATCTCGCCATGGCCAGCACACGAGTCCCCGAATTTAAACAAGCTGTTGTTGTAATAGTTGTTTTATGTGTCTGCAGACACTGATTTACTTTATGGACTCAGGAGCTGTACAAATTGAGTTTAAAAGCAGCTTAATTTTAAAGGTATTTAAACGTTTAAAGAGAACTGTTAGTTTTAATCGGAGAACTTCAAAGTGATTCCTTTTCCCTATAATTTATTTTGCTGTTTTCTGTTGCAGAAAATGGGTGGGGAGAGAGCAACCAAAACGAAGCCTGCATTTGCAGAGACATTTTGTGCCACAGTAAATTGCAAACCAGAGCAAAGGTTTCATCCGAGTCACAGATCCTTTAAAATGAGTTTACAGTTAGGCCTTATGTTATAATTTGATGCTGACAAAAACCTGTTGGGATGGGTATTAAATCTCATGCTCCAGAGCTTTAGTCAGTCTCTAGGTTGGTCACAGCCTGATCTCCAGAGATTAATGGGGAGCAAGGAGGAGATTATTCCTCTGATCCTTATGTACAGGTTTCCTGTGCTCTCTTGGGAAGCAGCTGACGCTGTACTTTGGCAGGGATGGGATGCAGAGCAAGACAGCCCTTGGGTCTCAGCAGCCTGGCAGGCTCCGTGTTGTTAAGCACTGGCTTAACTGGAGGAACTTGGTCATGCCACTGGGCACTCCTGATCCGTGCGAGGAGGAAGGGCTCTGTTGTGACTGAGGACCAGGTCACAGCTCTTGGGCTTGCACGGGGGAGCCTGTGTCTGTGCAGATAGCCCTGTTGGGTTTAGTGGTGGTGTGAGGAGAGGAAAGCCTTATTCAGGCTGAGCATGGGCTCAGAGCCTGCCCCGTGGTGCTCAGTGTGCTAAGATCCTCGGATGAAAGAAGCCGTATAAATGCAAAGAGGCTTTTTTATTGCTAGGCATTGCTTTAGCTTTTTAACTTTGTGAGATGATGATGTGACGGGGTTTTTGATCCAAGATCCTGCCTTGCTCTGCTCTCTGAAAGCTGCCGCTGCCATTTCTGTTTTCCAGAGATGGAATTTATCTTCCAGAGAATAAGTGTTTCTAATTGCATTTGAATTCCAGCATGAAAAATCACCTAGCTGGAGGCCTCTGCACAAGCCTGAAGTACTTACTGTTTTGTGTCTGTAGGTGTGAAGGATGCTTTAAGTAATCCATTACTCCTTTCTCGTTCATTTGCAAATGCAGCAAGGTCACAGTCCTCTCAGCAGAATGTTTCAAATCGCTGAAATTGAATTTGGAAGAGGAAACAAAACAGTTACCTGATGTTTGTCTGCTTTTTCTGTCACTGGATGTGTTGTGGGGTTTTATTTTTGCCAATAGAATGGGCATAGAAGTGTGGGATTCACTTTGCATCTCAGGTTCTCGTTTTCCTTTTCTTCTCTGTTTCCTTTCTAACACAAACATGTCCGTGATTTTCAGTGTGCTTTTCCTGCTTGATTGGGCTGCTGTTACTGGGAAATAGGGAATCCATACTGGTGTCCCCTCAGAGAGAGGAGAGGGGCTTTGGCTGTGGGACAGAGGGGCACCACACGAACACATCTTTCTCCTCCCTTGCAGGTGTGTTCTTCACCTTCCATACCTTTCACTTGGAGAATGGCCACGACTACCTCCTGATCACTGAGAATACCAGCTTTGCTCAGCCCCTGAAGCAGCTGACGGGCTCTCGGCTCCCGGCTCCACTCAGTGCAGGGCTCTTCGGAAACTTCTCTGCTCAGATTCGCTTCATCTCAGACTTCTCCATGTCCTATGAGGGTTTCAACATCACCTTCTCGGGTAAGGACAGGGGTGGGCAAAGACTTCATTGTTTCCCTTCCCACTTCTCTGCAAATCTTGGGGGTATTTCTCTGTTGATGCAGTTACATGGGCTTTGGGTCGCTGACAGTCACTCCTCTTGTTACCCAGTAAGTTATTCCAGCATGAAACCCCTGTATGACCCAAACAATAGTCTCCTTGCAGTCCCCATGTCAGCAGATGTGGCAGTTTTGCCTTGAGCCCCAGTAGATGACTGGATTGAACTCTCTGGCATTAAATCCCACTACAGATGTCTTTGTTGCTTTCTCCCTCCTCACCCGATCATCTTTTGTGCTCTGTTGTGGACTGAGTGTCAGCTCACCTTTTCTTGGGGTGTGCTGTCCCTCTTCCCTCCAGATGCCTTCCTTCCCTGTTTATCGTTGCAGTAATTGCAGCATTTCTGACGTGGGAAGCTGGGACAGATGGGATCCTTTGGAAGGCAGTGCTGAGCAATCTGGACTTCTTGGACAAGGTGCAAGGCAGAGCTGGTCACTCCCATTGTCCGGCTTTCCATTTGGTTCATTGCTCCACTTGGAGCTCATCCACTGACCCAGCTCTGCCGCTGGCTTCAGCCTGTCCTAGATGTCACACATGCCTCCTGCAGCCTGAGCCAGGTTTCCATGAGCCCATTGGCATTGCTGGAGAGCTGGGAGCAGCGTTTTCTCTTGCTGGGCTCTAATTGACCTGGTGTAATGGCAGATGAGAGCAGACCTCTTGATGCACAGGGCAGGGCATTGAGGGAATCAGGGTTCTGCTGACTTCACAGGCCTCCTCGCCCTGCTGTGCTGTTGAAGATCTGGCCTCTGCCCCAAGTACCTCCAGTAAGCCAGTTCAGCCCTGTGCTTACTAAACCAGGCCACTTGTGATGCTGCCTTTGACTGATTACACAAACCGCTGGCTTCTTCACATGAAGCTCTGTATTCTCAGAAGTTGTCAGTGAAGGGCAGCATGTGCGTGATGCTCTTGGAGAGAGGCTCAGAGAAAGGCACTTTTGCCTGTGTGGAACAGACCGTCACACCAATAGTAATTGCTTCATCTGGGTAATCTCTGCTTGAAGCACACAAGGTGTCCTTTAACCCAAACTCCAACAAATGACTGCTGAAGTGTTTGCCTGTGTGCACACGGCAGAAATCTGCACTGCTCAAGTGCCTCAATAGCTGTTCTGTAAAGCAATCACCTAATGGACAGAAGCTTTTTGCACTGGGGCGCTTCTTCCCTGTATCTCAGCATCCCTTTTAATCTGGAGGGCATCAGCTGCAGATTCTGAGTGCTGGTGTGGAAGAGAAATGGCCAATTTTGTTGTGGAGCTCAGTGCTGAGGTGCTAGCTGCTTTGACAGACAGAGCTCTGTTGCCATAGATGCAGATCAAACCTGCTGCACTGAGAACTGGCTACCAGTGCTTTAGTTCTGGCCTCTCAAGTTAGGAATTCACATGGAAACTGGTATATATGTTAGTATATACTAGTATATGTTTTCCATATTCCATGGAAACGAGTCAGAAAGTTTCCAGTTCATTTTCATTTTGATGCCTTGAAAAGGCTTTTTGCCTTTAAAAAGATTACCTCTAAGTGTATGTACTATACCTGCTCTACATAAATGTATACTATATGTATATGTAACTATGTATTTGGAGACTTCTTTCCTATCTTGGAAAAGGAAAATGGGAATCAGTTATGTTTTAGCTTTCTTCAGATACAGGTGTGCATTCTTCTACTTTTCAGGGCTGTTGTTTCTCAAAAAGCAACCCTCAAAGAGGTTTCCATCAAATGCTTTGTGGTCGGAGGCATGTATTTGACTATTACTCCAAATGCCAATGGCTTGGCAGTCTTGGGGTAACACTTGGACTTGATCTTGAAAGTCTTTTCCAGCATAGTCGAGTCGATGATTCTGTGGTTATCCTGGTGATGCCCTGGGGGTTGCATGTTGAGAGTGAAACCCAAGTTGGTCTTCATGGCTCAGACAGGATGTACGTCCTTATGGATGCTTCCTTTGCACAGCTTACCTGCAGCTAGATCAAAACTTAGGGCTTCCTCCTCATCTTTGTGTTCAGGGACTGGGGTACCATCACCAGGGAGAACAGAATATGAGGTGACACCCTGCCATTCCATGAATGTCCTTTTGTCCCCTGCAGAATATGATTTGGAGCCCTGTGACGAGCCGGAGGTCCCAGCCTACAGCATCAGGAAGGGCCTGCAGTTCGGAGTGGGGGATGTCCTCACCTTCTCCTGCTTCCCTGGGTACCGGCTGGAGGGCGCATCCCGCATCACCTGCCTCGGGGGGAGACGGCGTGTGTGGAGTTCGCCTCTGCCAAGGTGTGTTGGTAGGTGGTCATGTGCTTTCATTTTGCTTGGTTGGTTACACTGTGCTGGCTGGTTTTGGTGGGCAGGATGGGTGGCATCCCCCAGGATGGTGTCTTACAGCTCACAGGGTGGTTGGTGCAGAGATGGGCGAGAGGGAGCTGGAATGAGGTTTCATTGTGTGTGGGAATGGCAGGGACGGGCAGAAAGGCTGTGGTGTTCTGTCTGGGCTGGAGGCCACCAAGCACATAGCAGGTTGGGTCACTCCTCAGCAGGTACCTGATGTCTCTGCAGCCCCAGGAATTGCATGAGTGGATGAATCATGGCTATGCTTTTTTCTTGTGCGGTTTAGTAAGCAGGAAACTGCTCAGAGCCCTGCTGTTGCCCAGAGCCATGCGGGATTCACTCAGCTGAGGCACACCAGATCTCTTACCTGGTTTCACTCTGGCAAAGCCTGTGGGTAGATTTTGCTGATCTGTGGTAGTGACCTTTGAGGGCCATTGCAAACAGAACGTTCCAGCAAGAGCTGCTCTGCTTTCTCTGTCTGGATTCGTTTCCCAGCACTGCTTGATGCTTAGGTCACAGGGCTGCGTCATCCTGCTGTGACAAGCAGCCTCTTCAGGGCGTGAATGATAATCAGGTTGCAGAGAAAGCTAATCAGGGGAATAGACATCAGAAAGAATCCTAACAAAGCCTTAAATTTGATCCTCAGACATCATCATTAAGTGGACACGGTGGCTTCATCTCCCATCTCCTCCTGCAGCTGGTTTGAGTTAGAATGTTGATTTGATAATAATGGGTCAAATTCGGTTCTGGTTTGCACAGAGCTCTGGTGGCAAGGTGACAGCTTTGGCCACAGTGTCCCTGCTGCACACTTAGATCTGTGTACTCACCCTGGATATGTAATGGTACTGGAGATGTACCCTTTAAGATCACAGGAGCTTTGTTTCTGCCAGGCAGACCAGACACTCTGTATTCAATTCCTGTTCTAGAAATGGGTCTGGAAAGAATAAGGGTAGCTTGTTCCTTTGAAAGGAATAAGGGTGTCTTGTTCCTAACCCCTCTGGCCAGGATAGGGGTGATCCCCACCAGCTGCTACCTCAGATCCCAGGTGGTGAGGTCTCCAGCATCATCCCTGTGCTAAAGTGAGTGTCCTGCTTTTCATACATGGAGGAGAAAATTGCTTCCAGAGTATCTCCTCTTGGTGTAGCTGCTGCTTCCTTACTTAATCCTTACTTAACTCCAGTGTCTTACTGGAGGACCAGCAGAGGTGGCAGAGTCCATGCAGAAAGCTGCACAGTGATGGTTTCCCTCAGCTCCAGCAACTTGGTATGCTGTGAAGGGCTCATGGAGATGAAGCAGAGCTTGCTAATCAGAAAAGCTGTTTCCAGGGCAAGTTGGAGTGGTTCTCCCCAGCCATGCATGCAAAACACCAGGACTCAAAGGAACAGGAAGCCAGTGTTTTACAGCTGGAAATCTTTCAGGGTAAATAGGCCAAGAAAACAATGGTTTGTGGTTTGCTCATGTGGGAGCTAATCAGGGAGTAGGGAAAAGTCCTGAGCACATGGTGGTTGCAAGGCAGGTTTACACATGTTGAAGGATTACGGATACACAGAGTGAATTGGCTGCAGTCAGACACTGGGACCAGGCAGCGCTGCTGGCAGCAGGAGAACATCCTTTGGATGCCAAGCAAGCCCTCAAGCTGTATGGAAGCATTGCAGACTTTTGCTTCTTCCCTGGGATAAGAGCAGGTAGGAGCTCATCCTCACAGTGTGCCATGAGCTCAGCGCTGTCACTGACAGCAGTGGTGCTGTTTGAATGTCTGCTCACTGCTTCGTGTAGTGAGGATGTGCCCATAGCAGTCCCCTTACACTCACAGTGGCATGGTCCTATGAGAGGGAGATTGTGGTCTTAAGAGCTTGCCATTAAAACACATAAAATGCAAAGATGAGGGATGGTCGTTGCTATTTTCTGGAAGCATTGAACTGTGATCTGCTGACGTCCCAAGACAGGTTGAACCTCCAAAGCTGCCATTCCCTTCCTTCTCTAAAAACGCTCATTCTGCCAAGTTTGGAGTCTCACAAATCTTCTAACTTCAAATTTGGCTTAAAATCAAAGGCTGTTCACACTACTTAGAGTAGAAAAGGAAGCAGATCTGGTGAAGGAGAAATCCTACTAGAAGAATGTGATGGAACAGGGACAGACAGCAGATCGTGGTGAATGAATAACAACAGAGAGAGGACTCATTCCTTCCTTATTTTCTTCTTTTTAGGCTCATTTTAGCACATCAACTTCCTTTGACTCAGTTTCCCTGTCTGCATAAGGAGAGGGCATTAATGTCTCTCATAAGGCACCCAAGGTTTAACGATGATGGAAATGCTGTTGAGCACTGTTTCGTTTACTGACTGCACTTGGAAATAGAGCCTGTGGATGCGATAAGATGGGTATAGGAAGGAGAGAGCATCTGTGACTGATGGAGGAATCACCTGCATGTGCTGTATGGCTGGAGTACAATGGGATAATTAAAATGCGTTTTTTTGTCTTTATATAGCCGAATGTGGTTCGTCTGTAACTGGAACCCAGGGTGTTCTGCTGTCCCCCAACTATCCACTGAACTATAACAACAACCATGAGTGCATCTACTCCATCCAGACCCAGCCAGGAAAGGGGATCCAACTGAAAGCCAGGACTTTTGAACTGGAGGCAGGAGATGTCCTCAAGGTAATACTTGTGTCTCAAGCAGTGAAGCATGGCTTGCTGCATTGTTCTGTGGTTGGCACAGCAGCTTTGAGCACAGCAGCAGTGTGCCCATGGAGCAGACTGAAGTGAGCTAGGCTAAAACAGTGTGCATCTCCTCTAAGGTTAGAGTGAGAGACAAGACATGATACAGCTGTGAAACGGTATCTTCCAGCCCAAGGACACTGAGCAGGGTGTCACCGCTGTGCATTAGTTTGTGCTTAAAAACTTACTGTGTAATTTTAGGGAATCAGTGCCTCTGAACCTCACCGGCTCTCAGCAGTCTGGCACTGACGCAGTAGTGAATGGCCTGTGCACTTCAGCCTAGCTGCTTATTTGAGGCTTCAGTCTGCAGATGGATGCATAAACAGACCTGCTGTCCATTAAGAATGCAGATGTCTTTGCTGTATCACTGCACCTTCTGCTGTGGAGTCTTCCTGAGATCTACAGATTTGTTGGAATGGCAGTTTAGTTTGTAGCTAAACCTCAGCTCTTGTCTGCGTAGTTGTACAGAGGAGCTGTTAACACATGGGGAAGTGTGAGGTGCTTAGCATTACTTTTGTGGTTTTAAGAACCAAGGCTGATTTGTCCCCCAAAAAAGGGTTTATTTAAATGCAGAATTCCAGACAGCTCTCCAGCATTCCCACACTCGGATTAATCTGCATTTCCAAGTTTCAGGGCTCTGTATAGGAAGAGACAAAGGCAGGCTGTTTGTTAACCACAAAGAAATGGGGTTTGTAGCAGACATTAATATTACAAGATGTGTGCTGCTGCGCTAAGCCATCTTCCCAGAGAGCGCCTCTGTCCTTATTTAAGTGCCATACTTATGCGCTGCAAGATGGGTGTAATCCACATGTTTTCAGCTCAGAAATGACTGGAAGGAGGGAGAGATTTCCAGCTAATGCAGAGAACATACTCACTATGGAGGAAATTATCTTCTCTCAACAGGTTTGTCATCAACTTCTCATCTGCTCCTGAAGAAAGGAGCTATCAGTCTCCACTAGTGTGAAGTTGCTCTTTATCCTCATAGAAAATCATGCTATCTAAAAGAAAGGGATAAAAAATGTGTTTTCTTAAACAATAGTGGGGTCAAGGCACATCTGTGAGTCACTGTAGCTGTGCTCCCAGTAGCTGTGCTTTGGAAAGAGAGCTTGGTTCAGAAAGCAGTGTTGAGTGCAGTGTAAGCTCAGGTGCAAAGAGAAGGCTGTGGATCCTCCAGGGTGTGAACCCTGCTTCTCAGACGAGGCACCAGTCTCATCACTAGTTGAGATAGTTTCCCTGGCTTCAAAGGACCTCTCCCTCTTTGCACTCGGGGAGGATTTGGTCCCTGAAGTAGCAAATAGAAGATGTTTTCCAGACTCTGTTTCTTGTTCCTGCCAGGTCTATGATGGCAGCAATAGCTCTGCTCGCCTGCTGGGCTCCTTCAGCCGCTCCGAAATGCTCAGCACCAGCATCAACAGCACTTCCAGCAGCATGTGGCTCGAGTTCATCACCAACACTGAGAACACGAGCAAAGGCTTTGAGCTGCAGTTTTCCAGTAAGTCCTAAGAGCCTTCTGCTTGTGGGGTGGGAGTCTGAGGTCCATTGTCACATTTGTGCTGCAGTTGCATGAGCAGGGGAGAGTCCTTTCCAGAAAGATCTTGTAGGCTCAAGTGGAGTTGGAGTGGGAGGGTGATCATGTCAGCAAGCCTCTTCAGTTGTGAATGAGGCGGTGGTGGTGCAGAAACCTTGAATCCAAGCTGAGATACCACATTTGTGGGATCTCATTCAAATAGTAATTAAAAAAATATTAATGTTCAATATGGTGGTTTTTCTCTTCAGCAGATGATTTTAAGAAGAAAGTTATGATCTGATCTGTGTTAATACCTCGTGGCTGTTAAATACCAGATGAAAACAGATGCTGTTCCTCCCACTGCAGGTTTTGAGCTCATTAAATGCGAGGACCCTGGCATCCCACAGTTCGGTTACAAAGTACATGACGAGGGACACTTTGCTGGCAGCTCGGTATCCTTCAGCTGTGACCCTGGCTACACCCTGCGCGGCAGCAGGGTACTGGTCTGCCTGACTGGGGAGCGGAGAGCTTGGGATCAACCCCTGCCAACCTGTGTAGGTGAGACAGCTCCAGCTTTGGAAACATCCTCTTGCAAGTACTCCCTCGCGGGCATCATGCTGAGTGCCCTTTCTTCCTCCTTTGCTAATACATATGACATTAACTCTGATACTGGTTCCACCCCTCTGCATTAATAAAGGCTGTGATAAGAGTGCTATGTAAGGCACCTTCAGGCTGAGAGCAATGATCTCTGAAAACCCTCCCCAAGCAGCTTGAACATGGAACACTGTGCTCCGAGCACATGTTTGACAAGGTTTCTGCAAGGAGACTGCTGCTTTTCCAGTCCTTGTCCTCTCACTTGAATGTGTTAAACAGAGTGGCACTTGCTGATAACAGCAGACATCAATGTGTGTCCAGGCTTTTGACAGTTCAAAGGCATGTCTATTTGAGAGCTACATGCCATCTGATCCCAGACTGTGAGACATTTCAATTCCCTCTGTCTTTCCTTAGCTGAGTCCCGAGCCCCTTTTCACCTGTAGCTCTCCAGAAGAATCTCTTCTTGCTTGGAAAATTCTGATGCTTTTTTCTATCTGAATGTATTGCTGTTGGTTTGTTACTTGACAGCTTCATAATTAGTCTGTGTACCCAGGACATGGAGAAGTTCTTACAGACTTAGTCCTCTGAGAGATCTCAACAAGCAGGAGGCTGCTTTTGTGGCTATGATTGATGTGCTCAGACATTGGCACCCCCCTGAGTTAGGACCATCCTTCATGCAGTAACTCTCTGCTGAATTTTAGCCTTGATTATTGAGGTAGAAAGACAAATTTCTGTGATTGATGCATCATTTTAACTTTCACCCTATTTGCTGTACGCATATTCCATGTGACGAGTCATGTCTGAGCACGTGGAAGTGTACAGAATTTGAATGGATGCGTTACGAGATGCATTCAGAATCCTCAGGCTTGCTCAGCAGACACACACGTATGTTGGCTTCTTTGTTTTGTCACACTGATGAACTGTTCAGGTGTTCTGCGGGTACTAGCAGATGAATTGAGCTCTTTCACCGCACACATGTGAATCAGGGAAAGCGGGATGCTGCAGGCTCTGCCTTTGCTCACTACAAAGTCAAAAAGGTGGAGGGGAGCCTTGACACCGTGTCACGTGTTGGGAGCGTGCACTGAAGTGCAGCTGAATTAAATGACTCTTTATCTTTGTTTTGTAGGCTTTAAGAATCTCTTTAAATGGCAAGAAATACTCCCTGTTATATTTGTAGAATGAGATTTGCTTTGTTGCCAAGTAAGAACCGTAATATGCCATGAATCTTCTCACTAACCCATATGTTTCTTTCAGCTGAGTGTGGGGGAACTATCAAAGGAGAGTCATCAGGACGGATACTGTCTCCTGGCTACCCAACACCCTACGATCATAACCTGAATTGTATTTGGACGATAGAGGCAGAGGCTGGTTGCACAATAGGGTGAGTTGAGCCAGGTTATTGTAGCTTGGTTTTCTCCCATGTGCAGCTTGTTTTTCCAGAAGCGAATCGATGATTATACAAGGCAAGCAGAGAGAATGCTCTGTCACCTTGAAATCCCAAACGAGGGGACAAGTGCTGTGTATCTCCTTGCCAGGTGGGACAGAGGTGACATCCCTTCTTTCTCTTCAGCTTTTTAGCCCTGTTTGGACTGTGCCTGTAACAGCTGCTGTGCCATGAGTGGTGACACCAGGTGATGTGCTATTGCTGCGTGTAGTCTTTCTGTATTAAGATCCAAGAGCTTTTATGTGCATGTACAGTGTAAATCCCTTCCCTCAATGTGATGCATTCAGAAACAAATCTTTTCCACCAGATTAATGTTGAATTTCCCAACAGTGTTTAATAGGTGTCCAAGTGACAAAATCCTAAAATGATGATGTATGTATCAGATTTCCTGGAAGATCCCATCCCAGGAAGTGTTAAAGGCAATTCCAGCTTCGGTTCACCTCCAACACTGAACACTGAAAGGGATGAGCTCTATCCCATTGCAATTGTGAGAGTGAAGAGTCAGGTGTGAGGGTCCCCAGGGAAAACTGAGACCACAGCACTTACCTTTCATCTTCTGATTGCATCCTTTTATTGGTTTAATAATAAATAAAGCACATACAATGTAATTATCCTCCCAAAGGAAACGCTCAGGTTGGTTTCTAAACTTCTGGTCTGTACAGAGACCAAAGATTCTTTCCTTCTCCTCTGACTTCTTTTATTGTCCTGTGCCACTTTCCAGTTGGAAAATGGCAGTTTGAAATGTAATCTGTTTCTAAGCTCTGTGAATTTGGCACTTAGGTAAGCATGATACTGAGAACATTTGGCTCATAAAGTTAGTGCACTCACCAGCAGAATCCAGGCAGTTTCCTGCTCAGTGGTACTTCATTTGTGATCCCTGCTGCTGCTTAGCCATTGATCCCATGCTGAAGTTTGCCCAGGCCCTGCCAAGCCATTTCAGTACTGTTCTGTGTGTACCCACTTATTCCAGTCCAGCTAAAGCCACCTTCAACAGAAAACTGAAGTGTATTGGCAAGTAAAGTACCTGCTAAGTGATGGGACTTGAGAGAGAGAAATGTAGATTGTAAGTTCAGCAGTAATCCTCTTCTCCCACAATCTCCCATCATGATTCCTAGTGCTTGTTAGCTGGTGTGTCAGCCCCGTTTCTCTGCTGACCCGAGGCCTGCTGCTGTTCCAGCCCTACACTCCTTCACTGTCAGTGCCCTTTTATCTCCACTGTAGCCTTCTTGCTGCATCAGCACTCATCATCTCTTCAGCAGAGGCTGTTAATTATGTTGAGCTCTGAGGTGCTTTTAGATGATGAGTTTATGCCGGAGATAGGTTTGGTCCCGTATTTTCATGTTACTTAATGGAGAAATGTCCTCCATTAGCTCTGCTTTTCAGTGTAGTTCAGTAATGGATGGTTTCTGGTGTGAACACAGGACAAAGAGCATTGTCAGTGCAGCTTAATTCCGACACAGGCAACTTCCAGTTGAAGTCTCCTCTTTTTCCCTGTAAAAGGTTCTGAGGACTGCAAAGATTTTCCTAGGACAGCATGGACAGCAGGCAGCCCTCTTCCCCCTCCCCCAAAAGCATAAGTTACTGCTTCAGCAAGTGAATTCACTAACGCACAATCCCTGTCTGCTTCTGTAAGAGTACTCAAATGAGAAGCTTGTGTTTGCAGGATGAGCCTGAGGCTTGGAAGGGGCCAGGGCTGAACTGAACTGTTGCCAGGCAGTGGTACAGTGGTGCATCTTTGTGACCCTTCTGTTCATCAGAGATGAGAGCTCCCTTCTTCTGCACCTCTATTTGGCAGCTCAAACAGAACAGATGATCTCGGGGTAGTTGAGAGCCCACAATTTCAGCAACTTCATTTTTATGGTAATCCATTGGAAAAATAATCCTCTTCATGCATGGTACAATTGTATAAAGCTCTCATTTATAACTTACATTAAAATTAATCACCAGAGCTTTTTGAATAAAGCTGTATCTGCACAGAACGAGGGAAGGAAAGATGGAAAAATTAGTCTGCTCATTATTGCCATGGAAGTGAAAAGGGTTGCACTCTGCGAGAGGATTAATCCTGTGCATGTGCAAACAGACACGTGCGCACACAGAAAATTACAGCTAAAATGACTTATCTGTGGGACTCAGGAGAGAAGTAGGAAGAAGAAGTCGGAGGGAACAGTGGAAAGTGAATGAAGCTTGCCTTGAGTGCTGCTCGCCCAGCGGAGAGCAGTGAGCTCCCACGTGGAAGTGGCACTAGGGGTTTATTGAATAGCAGTGATCTCAGTGACAGTTCTGTGCTATTCAGGACTTCGTAAACCATGTCAAATCCTCCGAGGTGCTGCAATCCGTCACTCAGAACTTGCACCCACCTGTTTGCCAGCCTTCTGAACACCCTTTCTGCCCCTTTCTATCCATCTCCAGGCAGTTAACGCCCTGGTAAGAGTTTGTTTTCCAGCGTGATGCTGCTTTAATGAAGAGTGCTGTTGGTTGTTTCCTTCCCTCTTTTATCCCCTGCCCCCCGACACACAAGATTATCTTGGTGCCAGGAGCAAATTCTTTGCTCTGAGTGCAGGTAACAAAAATCAATGTGTTTTATCAGTAGATGCTGGCTCTTGCCAATACGCTGTTCTTTGCAGGACACAAAAGAAGCTAAAGGACAGTCAAGGTTGTTGCTGTGTGCAGCACAGGGACAATGGGATGAGTATATGTGAGTTGTGAAGGGACCCCAGTGCATTTTCTTTTTAGAGTAAGTTTCTGCACACTTCTGTGTTCATCTGTTACAGAACGCAGTGGAATTACAGCCAAACCCCATCCTCTCCATCACAACACCTCTACCTTTCTGCTGGTTTGCTATGTGCCCTTGGCTGAGCCTTTTGTCTGTGTGACAGCTGCTTACTGCAGTGAGCACCTTCAGGGTAAAGCCACCTGTGACGTTCTGGCTGGTGACTTTTCCACTGCCCACAGTGGACGTTTGGACCATCTTCCTCAGGATTTTTAGGACAGAAACACCAGCAAACAGAGCGGGCTTTTTGAAAACCAGTAGTGTCCGTGGCTGAGCTGGGGTTTTATGGATGTGACTTAGAGATCTGGGGGCTTATAGGGGATGAAGTTTGAAGTAACAGTTCAGGTAACAGGAGACAACACATTCCTTGTGGGTCAGGCTACCTTGGGTTAGTACTGACCGTATTTCTTACCCTTTTGGGAATAAAGGCAGAGCTCATTGTGATCTGACTTCCAGTTCCTTTTGCCACACAGGCTCCATTTCATGGTTTTCCACACCGAGGAGTTCCACGATGTGCTGAGGATCTGGGATGGTCCAGTGGAGAATGGCATCCTCCTGAAGGAGATCAGCGGGTCCAGCTTACCCACTGATGTCCACAGCACTTTCAACTCGGTCATCCTTCAGTTCAACACTGACTTCTTCACAAGCAAGCAGGGCTTTGCTGTTCAGTTTTCAGGTAGGCTTTAGATTCTTTCCTCAGCGTTGTCCAAGCCCAGCTTTGCTGATAAAGTGATTTCAGGTCCATCTGCAAAGTCCTGATGATGATGTATTGAACGTGGTAGCAGCAGCTGTGCTGTCTTCTAGGACTTCCAGCCTACCAGATTTGGCTGCAGTCTCTGCAAATTGAGAAACTTTCCTATTTTGTCTTTTCAGTGCAGGTGAATTCTGTGCTCCCTGTGCTACAGTCACCTTCACAGTGGTGAACTTGGCAGCAAGATGTGAAGCAGTACATTGTGGGATACAAAAGAAGGAATTACAGATACTGCCCATCACATTCCGATAGGTCCCTTAAAGACACCAGTATGCAGGCAGCTTCTCCCAGGTGTTCTGAGAGCAGTTGGTCAGTGGGCTCTGAAAACCAAGTCTGTTTACAATCCCTCAGATTGGATCCCTGGAGATGCAGACCACAAAAAGCTCTGTCAGCCATAGGAATGTCATTGCTCACAGCAGCTCTATGTGTAGTGCAACTGCAGTCTGTCAGTGCCTGGGTCCTGGCTGCTCTTAGCTAAGATCTGGCCTTGCAAACACATAAATTTCGATTCTATTAGGGTAATGTATTCCAGCACTGACACAGAGGTTTCCAGGCTACAAGCCTTCGTTGACCTGACCAGTAACCAGGTGCCTGTTTTGGCAGTGGGAGTGAACAGGAAGGCTGTTGGGTGATGATGATATTGACCTTCCTGGGACTCAAGACATGTCCAAGCATCAGAGCTCATTTTGTCTGTCCCAGACTTGCCTGTAGCTCTCTGCTCAGGGTGCCTTGCATGGCTGGGAGAGCAGGCCAGCTCTTTGGGAAGGGTTTGTGCTGGGTACAAGATCTGGGATGACCAAGGAGGAGGGAAATCTTTGTGTCACCCAGCACAGCTCTGCTGTCCTTTCTTTGGCAGGCTTGTGTCTCCTGCTAGGAAGAACTGGACTGAGCTGCTAACTTGCTTATCTCGAGCAGCATAGAAAGAGAGAGGGGGATTTCCTCTGGCTCTTTTGAGAAGAGCTTTCTCTAAACAGCCTGGATGTAACAGACTCTCCTCAGCTTAGCAGGAAGTAAGCTCTGCTCCACTGCCCAGTACAGAGCTGGTCATTTTTAAATGCGCCTGCTCAAAGCCTTTGTTCACAAGGTGTGACTAAGTAGTCAGACCTGAGCTCAAAAGTACACAGGTTTGGATCTTGTTAACTTTAATGATCTATATAAGCCTGCAAAACTCCTATTACTCCAGGCCTTTCCCTACTGTTAAGTAGTTGTGGTGTTGACAGACCCTGAGCTCAGTCAGTAGCGAAGCTCTGCTGCCTGCCCTGTGCTGAGAAGGAGCTGAGGGGCTCATCACATCCCCAGAGGGGTGCAGGTGAAGGACTGGGAGGGCAACACGTGTGTTTCTGAAAGGTCAGGCTTGATGCTTCACAGGGCTGAAGGCAGAATTGCTCTGCCACACAGGGGAAGTGGGAAGTGGGAAGTGTCAGGGGATTGGTTTGGTTTGCAGCATGTGTCTGACACACGGTTCTATAAAACTGCCGTGTAAGATCAGCGGATGTCTGGACTCATGAAGCAAACATGCATGTGCACAATTATGCATCAGTGTAGTGTACTTGAACTTGCCGTTCCCCAGAGCCTTCACCAGCTGGAGTGGCAGATGCTCAGTGCAAAGGAAAAACCAGTTCTTCTGCGTGGCAACTTTAAGGAATACTGAAGGAGGAGTCATTGGTTCAATGTGTGTTTAAGGACAGTCCAAGTGCAGCTGGTGCTGTAAGCCTGTATTAAATATAAATCTGTATATATTAAATATATGGGTTTTAATACTTTCAGTTTCCACTGCCACTTCCTGCAATGACCCAGGAATTCCCCAGAATGGGAGCCGGAGTGGTGACAGCAAAGAGGCAGGTGACTCCATCATCTTCCAGTGTAATCCAGGATACGCTCTACAAGGGGAGGCCAAAATTACCTGTGTGCAGATTGAGAACAGATTTTTCTGGCAGCCAGACCCTCCATCCTGCACAGGTATGAGCACAGCCTGCCTCCAGTGCACTGCCCCCCCTGCCCTGGTTTGTTGCAAGGCTTCTCTGTCTAAAGGGGGGGAGTCCCACCTGCTCTGAAGAGGTGTGTGACAAGGGCTGTATGTCTCAGGTAGCTGTCTCCTAGAACTGCTCTTTAGGCTTATCCCCAGAGTGTCTGGGGCAACGAGAATCTGGTTCATGCTGGAAGCTCGTAGGATATACTGCAAGGTAGGTGATGATATTTAATCTGACAAGTCAAAATTAAAGGCTTCTTTAAAACTCAGGTTGGTGGAGAGGATTGGGTCACGAGTGAATAACTTCTGCATGAGGAGACAGCAAATTCTGTCAGGAGAAAGAACTATCTGACATCTTCTTTGAGCTCATAAAGTAACAAAAGAAGCTCGTAAAAGTGATTCTTTTTAGTATGTCCAGAACATATAATAATAGTCATGACAAGCACATAGGAGCAATAAGCATCAGATTTGCTGGCCAATTAAATGCTAACCACAAATTACTTACCTGTAACCTTCATTCCTGTTTATGCACTGTTATCTCAAGCAATAAAATGAATTAATTCCATTTCTAACATCTGATTTAATGCCAGCTAGGAAACTTGTATAGCATGCACAGGATTTATGCTCCCTGCAGGATGACTTGGTTTCTGAATGACTATCTTGATGATCTAGTGTGGCACCCTTTCAGCCTGATAGAGACAGTTCTTTTAGTCTTCCTCGAGCTGTAACTAAATCATGCTGCTGCATGTCGTGCCCATCTCGTCATTCTCTTGCTGAGTTTTCTTTCACAGTAGAAGCTGAGCTCTCAAAGGAGTGTAGGCAGTGCTTTAATCTTGGTGTGAGATGCATTCCCATGGGTCGTCTCCAATTTGACTTGGAGATGTTGTGTTGGGTCCTTTTTGAACCATCTTTGTGTAGGAGTCATAATCTCTGTGAAGAAGCTGAAATCAGTGTCTTGCTCCTTCCCTCCATTCAGTGACAAAGGATTTGGAGGAATAATTAGTGGCCAGATAATACCAATTTGATAACAACTGTGTAGCAGAGAGCCTGGTTAGAGATTAATTGGAAAACAGGGTTTAATTTGGGGCTGGGGTTTTATATTTCTAGTTTGCTTTTTCACATCTTTATTGTACAACTTCTGCAGTCCCTGAGCAACGTGGGCTGAACTGGAACCTCCACTAAAACAGCCCCCAGAGGTTTGGGGTATTTGAAGTCTGTATCCTGACGCAGTTCCAAACAGCTACAGCTTGGACCAGTTTCTAGTTGAAATCCTTTGGAGACTATGGGTGGGATTGTCAGAGAAATGAGAGGAGTTGAAGAGTCAGATCCCTTAGGCTTGCCAAAAATAGCCTATATATATTCTAGTTTCTCCTGAGTTTTCCCCTGACTTTCCAATCTGGAAGAGAAATGCATCCTAAAGGTTTAAGGTAGACTGACACAGAATAGGTGCTTGTTGCAGGTTATTTGTGCATGACCCTCGATTAGAGTCTTCACTGTCCGTGCTGTGATTTCCTTCTCTATTCGAGAGGGGTGATGGTTGTCAGTGCCTGCAGTAGCCTCCAGCTGGGCTTGGCTAAAGAAGTTGCTTTTGGGCCTTGGAGAAGGGTCTGTGGTTGAATCTCTACTGTAATGTTTATAGATCAACCCCCGCTGTGTTTTACCTGAACTTAGAGGTTCTTCTGTATTTGAGGAACCATGTAAAAGCCCACAGATCCTAGAATGACAGAGTGGTTTGGGTTGGAAGGGATCTTAAAGATCATCCGGTTCCAACCGCCTGCCCCACGCAGGGTGACACAAGCTCGCTCCTTCGTGGTGGGTCCTTCCAAGATTGATCCTGTTCTTTCTGTCCCGTACTGGTTCATCTCCCACTCAGTGTTCCCAGTGCTGTAGTCAGACACCCAAGTTGAACACAGGCTTTGCTCCCCTCGCTCTCACCCCATCCCAGATCCGGGAGGATTGATCTGAGCAGTGGAGGAAATCCTAGAGCATCGACCCTCGTGAAGAGACTGCAGAAGGGCTGTCAGTCAGCCGTGAGTATTTGCCACAGTGGAAATATATGCAGGCACTTTGAGCCTTAAAAAAGTAATAATTGATTTTTCAATCAGCTTGACATTTAATGTGTTGGTAAGTGTAATAAACAAGAACAAGCCATTAGTCCACACAACATGTCTCACTTACTTAGCAACCAGCCAGACTTTGACCAGCAGTTGCCTAAATAAGCACAACAGAAAAGCATAAAGCATCTTCTCCTTCTGGTTGCATACTACATATCTTACGACGGCTGTAATAGCATCTATAGCTCTGTGTGTGTAGGTGTAGGCTCTCTGGAGTAACAGAGCCCTCCTCTCTGTGAGGGCTGCTACAAGCTCTTGTAATGCCTTGCAGACTGCCTTGCTGTCCCCTTGTCTCTCTTTCTCCCTTCCTGCATCTCATGTGCTCTTTTGGACGTTTTTCTAAGACCAAGCCTCACCCCTTTGCTTGGTTGTCTTCAGCTCCCTGTGGAGGTATCCTGACGGGTCCAGCAGGAGTGATCCTGTCCCCACAGTACCCGGAGCCCTACCCACCGGGGAAGGAGTGCGACTGGAAGCTCACCGTGTCTCCTGACTATGTCATTGCCCTGGTATTTAACATGTAGGTACCTGAGGCCTGTCTGGTTCCATGGCTGTGGCTGCCTGTGGGAACAGGGAGGGGGTACCAGTGGTGGGGTACTGCCTGGGTGAAATGGGTCTGCCTGTGGGTCCTTTCCTCTCTGAAGGAGCCAAAGCTGGTAGGACTGTCCCATCATCCTAAGGGGTCTGTTCTCAGACATTATCATAATTTAGGGAAGACACACATATTTTGACTGCTGCTCCTTCTTGATACGCATATGGTTTTTACAGAACATAACCACGTAAGTGGTGCAGCACAGGAAGCCCCTTTAGCAGCACTGCCTTATGCTTTGTGCTACTGACTGCATCACCGCTCTGTGATTCCTTACATGCGGAATGGAGGCGAAAATGCCCTGCACTGAGCTGAGGAGCTGTTTGGGGCAGAAGCAGTCTCTCAGCTCTGTGGCTGTACCCATCAAGACCACAGTCTGTTGTTCTCCAGGGGCTGCAGTAGTGTGCTCATACTTCCAGCGCTTTTCCTTCGGTTTTACAGCTTCAGTTTGGAGCCTGGCTATGATTTCCTTCACATCTATGATGGACCAGATTCACTCAGCCCCCTGATTGGAAGCTTTTATGGCTCCCAGCTTCCCGAGAGGATAGAGAGCAGCAGTAACAACCTCTTCCTTGCCTTCCGAAGTGATGCATCGGTCAGCAACACCGGATTTGTCATTGACTACACAGGTAAGAGCTGTTCTGGGGTACACTTGGCCCTGGATGCTGCCTCAGCAAACACGTGGGGCTTGACCTGCTGAATTCTCAGGTTGAACCACCTCACTGACCCGAATGAGAGCGGCTCTAGACACTGTGGAAGCCTCTCTTCAGGCAGGAATCCTGCAGCCTGCTTTCCTACCACCAAAGTTGGCTAAGAGGTATGGGAAGTAAAACTGGGAGTTGCAGAGAAGGGCCTCCTGCAACCTGGCAGAAGAGCCAGGGCACTAGGTAGATAAGAGCAGCATAAAAGGACTGTTATGTGTCTGAGGATCAGTCACATGTGGCTGCTTCTTTGTGGGGCTTTCGTTAAAGGAGAAGAAAGTTACTGCATCATTTTTTCTTTCTTAATAAAGAAAAAGAAGGGAGCTTCCCCCAAACTCAGATATATCTGCTGTATTCTGTATAATTTCTTGTTCCACACTGAGTTTAGATAGTTCTGTCTTTAGTGAGCAGAACGTGCTGCTTCGTTGCAGATTTGAGTTTTTGGAGTACTGAAGTGTGCTGAGCTGTTAACTGATTATTAGGAATGCTCCATACTGCCATGGATTTAAGATTTATTTATAGTGGCAGGAGCTGCTTTGTCCAGGAGAAGGGGGTGCAGACACACATATCCAGTATGGGATCTTGGTCTCAATTACAATCATAGAATAGTTAGGGTTGGGAAGGACCTTAAGCTCATCCAGTTCCAACCCCCTGCCATGGGCAGGGACACCTCCCACTAAACCATGTCGCCCAAGGCTCTGTCCAACCTGGCCTTGAACACTGCCAGTGATGGAGCATTCACAACATCCCTGGACAACCCATTCCAGTGCCTCACCACCCTTACAGCAAAGAATTTCCTCCTCAGATCCAGTCTAAACTTCCCTTGTTTAAGTTTGAACCCGTTACCCCTTGTCCTATCGCTACAGTCCCTCATGAAGAGTCCCTCCCCAGCATCCCTGTAGGGCCCCTTCAGATACTGGAAGGCTGCTATGAGGTCTCCACGCAGCCTTCTCTTCTCCAGGCTGAACAGCCCCAACTCTCTCATCCTGTCTTCATAGGGGAGGTGCTCCAGTCCCCTGATACTGTCGTTCAGGAGTGTATTAAGTGATTGGATGGCTGTATCTAGAGATGAGGATCATGGAGGTGGATGCGCAGAGCTCTTGAGTCAGTGGAGCTCTTCTGAAATCTGTGAGTTTTGCTTCACTTAAGGTCCCAAAGCATCTACATAAAAATTCAGTAATAATTCATAAAATGAGCAGAATAGTTCACAGTGGTGTTGGGCTTGGTTTTGCATTCCTTCCTTGAGGAGCAGGCAAAGCACTGTGTGGCTTCAGCAGTAATGGTGAGAGACAGGGGATGTGATTGGAGTTTTCCCTGGGTGCTTTTAGCTCTCTGTCAGTGGAGCAAGCTGAGAAGTGACAGCCCTGGCACTGGGGGAAAAAGGGATGCCTTGGCAGGTATGTTCATGTTTGTGCATAGGGTAGGTGGAAGAATGGAGGTGTTACAAACTGCAGTAGAAAATATGCTCTGAAAAGCTGGATGTGAGGAGCTGGGATTATACAGAATTGAGAAAAGGATTGACTGGGGGAAAAAACGGGGCTGGAAAGAGATGGTTCTTGCAGCCTGCTCTGGCCTTTAATGGGCTGGTGTGCAGTATGGGAGAAAAACATTGATGGCTTCTGCTGTACTGGATGTGTGCCACTGTGAAACATGGCTTTGCATCATGGTGTACACTGTGAAACAGGCTGTTGAGTCTTGTTGGCCCAACTGTGTGCTGTAGGAGCGGTAATAACCCGTGATGGAGAGCTGATGGGCTGCTGCTGCTGCTTTGTCTGTGTATTTGAGCAATTGTCTCTTCCCTTAACCTTGTTTCCAGTCTGTGATTCCTGCTTTTGAATTTACCTGACCAGAGGTTAAAAGATAATGAAATGACAATTCCTCTCAGTTATCCTGAAAAGATGGAATTCCCTCTAGCAAAGTTAAGAAATGATAGGACAGTTACTGTGAGCATTGCTTAAGAGTGAAGAGATTAATGTTCTTCTGCTGTCATTAGAATTAACTGTACTAAAAATTAAGTCTTTGGTTTTCTTCTTTTCCACTTTCTCCTTGGGAGGCCAGAAAGCCATTAACAAATGAAGTCTCATTAGGGCAGATGCGAGGTGCATTTTCCTCCTCACCGCTCCTCCAGCGCTGGTCATTTTATTAAGATGTATTTTGTGTATTCGTACACTGATGCTGTCAGATGAGACCACACTTCATTACCAATGTGAAGGGCAGGCCAGTTGTCTGGAGAGCTTTTCCTGAACTATTCCCCCCTTTGTATCTCATGTGTGCTGAGGACCTTTGTCATGAGTGAAGTGGGTCAAACCCCATCAGTTGCTGCCTCCATCTGAGCAGCTCACCCTGCTGGGCTGGTGCTGAGCGGGCCCCAAGGTGCATGTGGAGGTTTGGTGCTCGTGCATGGGGCAGAGGGTAAGGAGGAGTTCTCAGAGGGAATGCAGGAGGTTCCCTCACGTGTTCCGGTGCTGTTGCTGTGGTGGGCCAGAAGTGAAGAGGCGTGAAATTGAAAGCAAATGAAGCAAAACTGATTACTTTTCACCCTTCCAAAGGAATGGAGAAAACTAAACCAAGCCCCAAGCCTTATTTCAAATCCATTGTTATTTCCCCAGAACTACTTTGCCCATCCTTAGCTTATAAACATACATTCAGGATTATTGATGGGTTATTTAAGGTACAAATTCCCCACGGAAACACTAAAATCCTTCGCAAAGCAAGCTGTTAAAAACCACCCAGCACTGTTTGCTGTTAAAACAGTTGGAAATGGGCGATGATGCTTGATCCTAGAACAGTTTGCATTTAAAAAACAGGTCAGGCCTCTGAAAAAGGCGTTCCATGTAGCTGGAATGCTGCATTTCTGGCCGGCTGCTATGGAGTAGCCAAGCTGCTTGGGGTGCCCAGGCTACTTGGACTTTAAACCCTGACATAATTTGTCCTGTCTTCAGTGTAAATGTCTGTTGTGCAAGACTGTCTTCCAGACAGTTCCTCTTGGGGCTGTAAGACTTATCTCTCAATGAAGGCTTCCACATGTTCTCAGTTGGGATTTCATGATGCACTTTGCAAACAGCCAGCTCTCAGGTGAAGCTGTTCTCCAATGTGCAGGTGAAAGCCTGACATGGTCGAGGAGCTTCTGCAGGCTTTGAGTTTTCCTTGGGAACAGAGTGGGGAAGCACAGAAAGCACTGCTTTCTGTGGGCTAATGAACCGGTTCTGTGGCATTTTTGTCCTGACTCTTTTCTAAACATTTGGCAGCCTGGATCCATGTTAATTGGGACATCAGAGTAAAGTCCTCCATTTCTGAAGTGTCTGAGTGGAAATAAAATGTTAATTCTGAATGGGCAAGCTGTGCTGTACTCACTTCATAGCCTCATAAATCAAAGGCTGGGGAGGCTGTGGCTTCCCCACATCCCTCTATGAGTCTTTTGCAGTCACCATGCAACCAACGACTTCTTTAAAGTTGAGCTCCTGCCTCCATTTGTAGCCTGCTGCTGAGGATCTTCGGGGCAGCTCATCTGCAGAAGAGCGCTCAGCTTTAGAGATGCGTAGGACTGGTGTCAGCATGCATCATGCTCTGCGGTGGGTGGTGGTCCCTGAAGGCGCAGACACTCAAGGGAGCAGAAGCAGTCAAGAATGAGGCAAACACAACCAAAGCAGTGGGGCTGTTGCTCAGCCATCAGCCGCCAGCCCTTTTCCAGCAGTTGGCACTGACGTGAGCACAGTGTCATGATTTTTCCAAGCAAGTGCAGAGGCTGAGATCAGGCACATGGCTGTGACATTTGACAGCCGGGTGGGAGGCTGACTGACAAGTTGAAGCCACATCAACTTGGTGGATGAAAGGCAGTGAGACTGTTCAAAATAACACAGGGGCATGAAGTGGTCAGAAGGAAGCTGTTGGGTGCAGCTTTTGTATGAAAGGGTCTGAAAGTGAAATTAGGGCTTGGGGATTGGAAACATGTTTTGGACAAGCAGACCAAGCATTTACATTTGCAGATGGCTTGTGTGCTGAGTGGCCTCTGGGCCGTGTGGCTGCACTGCTCATCTTCAGGGCCGTGGTTGACTGATGCCCAGAAGCAGTTTGTCACCTCCATGGGCTGTGGTGATCAGTCTGTACTGGGTATTCCAGTGATGGTAAAGTCTCACTTCTCCAGGTACAGCCAGTGTCTCACAAGCACGAGGATAAATGAGGAGGGAATGTGCTCATCTGAGCTGACCAGAGATCCAGGGGCTTTGCTTCCTGATGCTATGACTGAAACAAGCTTTGGTCCTGATACCTTAACTCACAGTAATCAAGATTTCTCTTGTGTGTCTAGCTGGTGCCTCAGCAGTACCTACCACCAGATACCACACAAGGAATAATGGATACAAGTATTTATTGAATTCTTTTGTCTTAGCAATTTTCTCCATCGTATTCTGAGTGTCAGAGCTCTCTTTTGGATGCTGCAGTAGTTATGCTTCCCAGGATCAGATAAATGGAAACATGTTGTTTGATTGGGGAACAGGGTTGCTTGTCTGCAGTTCATGCACCAGGACACCACTGACAGAGGGGAGCCCAGGACTTGGTTTAAAGTCCGACTGTACAAGTATGTGATCACAAGGGCACTGGGGGATGTCCAGCCTGTGGCTCCAGAACAGGGAGCTGGTGCTCTAGGCAAACCCAGTGGCCTCGCTGCTGCAGCTCAGGGCAGCTGTGCCTGGTGCAGACATTTCACATCCTTTTGTGCCCTCTTCGCCCGGTAACACAGCTCTTGTGCAGGGGAACCCAAGGGCTAAGCCTGTTTGTCACTGCAAACAAAGAAACAAAAGCAAGATCTGGGGGCTTTTTGTGTCTCTCCCCCCACCCTTTCCCCAAACACTAAAAGCCCATGATTTAATGCTTAAACACATTATAATTGTTCACAGACCCACTGCTCTCAGAAAAGCCCTCATCTTTAATGAGCAATTTCCAAATGACGAAAGAGCAGGATTAATCAAAGCCTCTAATTATATTTCATGCAGGAAAAGAAAAAAGAGAAAAAAGCCCTCAGAAGAAGGAAAGAAATACCCAAATCCTGACAGCTCTGTAGTCTGTACTGGAATTTTCATATGTAAATGGGCTTTTTAACTCTGCAGGGCATAGTGAACAGAGAGAGCAATGTCTTCATTTTGTCTAACTGCTTGTAATCATTTTGCCATAATTGCATCCACACTGCACATCTGGAGAGTCAACCAGATAGCACATGGCATGATGTATTTCCATGGCAAGAACAGACAGCTCCTAGATGCAGAAATGATGGTGCCAAGGAATTAACGCGAACAGATGTGGCACATCTGAAATACATTTCATGTTCAGTTTGTGTTTCTGTGCCCGGGTTTGCAAAGCTCCTTGCAGCCTCTCCCCTGTGCAAGGAAGGGAGAGCAAGTGTAGATTGGTACATGAAAGCTTTGCCCCGTTGATTGGGTTTTGGGTGCCAGTAATTGTGAACAGAAGCTTTCCTTCCTGGAAGTGTATTTGTGCTGGAGCTGAGCACCAGGGAGAGGCCAGGACCAGAATCTGACCCATACAATTCCCTAGATTCAGCTCTTCACATGGTGCTAGTCTTTATGATGCACATGAGATTCCCAGATGAGGAAAGCCAAGAGCCATGCCATTGACCAGCATTCCAGAGTGGCTGTATCGGACCAGTAAGGATCTTGGCCATTCCAATCCTCTTTTGCAGAGAATCCCCGGGAGTCGTGCTTCGACCCCGGCTCAGTCAAGAACGGCACCCGTGTGGGGACGGACCTGAAGCTGGGATCCACCATCACCTACTACTGTGACGGTGGGTATGATATTGAAGGGGTCTCCACGCTGACGTGCATAATGGGAGAGGATGGAAAGCCTGCGTGGAACAAACCTCGACCTACCTGTACAGGTAAAGTCCTAGGGGAAGCAGTGAGTAAAGAATGATTTACCTATCTGCAGCCTCTTCAGCAGTTTGTCCTCATCAAAACTGTGATGTTACTTTTGCACAGTTTCTTGCAGAGGAACAGAAGGCGTTTTTCTCGGTGTTCCATAGTTTTTTAACCCCCAGAGGGCAGGAAGAGCTGACTTATGTGAGGTTTCTTCAACCGTCTTTTGAGAGAGACGGAAGCCTGGGCACAGCAGATTATGTGCATGGCAAATCCTGTGTCCTTCGTGCCGGGCAAGATTCAGGAAGTCACTTCAACGTTTGCTTAACCTGATCCCTTCTAATCAAAGCCCTTAAGCATGTTCTTTCCTGAGCAGGGTCAGAGATTACTGAGAAAGCAGAATGTATTTTCTTCTTAGGGCTTTTATGGTTATTTTGTTTTGTTTTCTGCCTTAAGGAGAAAATGGTTTAAGTGATGGATTTGCAGTCAGAGCTTAATCTGAGAAGTGAGTCAAGAGATAGCTGTCAGTCTGTGCTGATTGGAAGAATGAAACCTCTGCCTTGGAGAGGTGCTGGCGGCGAGGACATGGTCCTTCTGGAGCCAGGCTGAGAAAGGGAAAAGCATAGGAGCCAATTCTGGCAGGTCCTGAGCTTTGAGGTTGTGCGGAGAGCAGTGCAGATCACACATTTGTCTACACCACCATACACAGCATCCCTCAGCCTTGGCATGGTCTTGCTAATGAAGTGTGAAGCAGGCGTGAGCGCAGTTTAGGGACAAGCTTTATTTTCCTTAATAAGAACTTGCAGTGAGAGCTGCAATGCCCCAAGCAAGGGATCGATGGTGGCTGGGGCAGGTGCCACTGCGCAGCACTGCAGAGCATGGGAGGGTGCATCTCAGAGCAGCGGGAAGAAGGCGGATGTTTCATGGATAGCTTGGGAATGGGCACACTCTGGAACCTCTGCTCTCCTTTCTCTTCCAGCACCCTGTGGCGGTCAGTACACAGGCTCGGATGGTGTCGTCCTCTCTCCAAATTATCCCCAGAACTACACCAGTGGCCAAGTCTGCCTGTACTTCATCGTCGTGCCGAAGGACTATGGTACGGGGCTTTGAGCACTGTTCTGCTCCCTTGTTCGGTTGGTTTTTAACTAAGTGCTAGAATAAGCACATCTGTAAAAGGAGATAAGGGAGATTGGGAAATAGTAAGTGGCACTGTTGGATGCTGTTCATTCTTTGTTGTAGTCAGTAGGGATAATGGGAATTTTGTGAATTAAAAAATCTATCAGAAGAACCCCAGATAGCAAACCCAACATCTTGTGCTTCCCCTTCCGCTTCCTGCACCATATCAGTCATAGAGTTCAGCAAAAAGCCATTCATGGTACTTAATGCTGGCGGCACTCAGAGGACCTCTGAGTACAAAATGTGTTTGCCAGAAACACGCACCAGTCACAGCGCTAAAGAATCTGTGCAGGGTCACACGTGTCAGTTTAGTTCTGTGGGTGTGCAGCTAAGTCTGGTTTTAAATAGCATATGAATTCCATTCTAAACCCAGACCCCAACAAAAGCCAGCTCCATTTACGTGGACTCTCATTCTTACAGACTCCAGTGCTGTGTCAGTTTGGTCAGAGCTGAAACACGAGTGATCGATGCTCTGTAAGCCTTTGAGGCAGCCAGCTGGATATTAATATTGGTTAACATATTTTCCTGTTTGAAGGGAATTTAAAGTTCTTAAAGAGCACTTGCACTGACAGCTCTGGCAGGTGAAGGTCTCTAAACTCTCTTATTTGATCCTGCTGCTCAGTGCACTGTATTGATCCTGTCAGTCCCTGTGGTGTTTTCAGTTGTTTGTGATATCCTTGGTACGATAGCAAGGTGTGAAATGAGGATACCATGTTCAGGCGTCACTTATGAACTCCTTTCACTTGAATTCCCTTCTGCCTGCATGCATCCAGGTTCCATTCCTCAAGCTAAGTGATGAAATTCTGCACTGCTCTCACACCTAGCCTGTTTTACTGTAGCTGATCTTGATGCTGTCTTAAGAAACATGATAGCTAGAAGGAAGTTTGCAAGTTCGACTTTCGTCTTAGAGGGATGACAGCCAAATTAGCTTCTGTTTTCCACCTGCTGCCTTTCAATAGCTTCATTAAAAGCAAGCAGGAAAACCATTAGTGAATATTGCGTGTTTCCCATGGCCTTCACTTGTTGGTTTCTGTGTACAGCAGGCATCAGGGTGTGCCATCATCACTTGTTCAGTGTTCCCAATGTCAGCGCTGTGCTAGAAACCTGAATGCGCATGAAGCAAATGGTGGATGATGAATTTCACAGCAAGAGACCTCTTGGCTTGGGAATCTGCAACTGGGCACTTGAAACTTGAAAACACAGATCTGGGAGAGGAGAGAGGGAATCTTCCTTGGAAACACAGAGCTGGGATTGGAGAGGAGAGCGCAGCTCTTCCAAGTGCAGATTTGGGAGGAAATAAACTGTTGGTATATTCTGAAATATAAATGGGCAAAGTCTCCTTGCTCGAGCTAAAAGTGCTTTAATCCTCTCATCATTTTCTCCCGTTCATAAGCTCTGCCTGCTCCTGGGTGCTTTTACAGCATGTGCAGTAAGAGCCAGAGCAGGGCTCCCTCCTTCGCAGTCTCCCTGGGCAGGCTTAGGACTTGGTAATGAAATTGTGAGTGCTCTCCTTTGCTAGCAGCCATCTTGCCCAACCAGAGAGCTTCAGTGTAGACACTGATGTTCTTCAGGACAGGGATGGTTATTCTGTTTGTGTTTCTTGCAGTGCCTAATCCAGTGGGGGCCAGCTTCATGACAGAGGTTCAATACAAATAATGAATAATAATTAGCAGTTAATGAAATTATATACCTTGTGTTATGTAGGCAGACAAATGGAGTGATTCATGGTAGAATCCCTTTTGGCCTATGAATCAGTGTTAAAGCATACTGGCAAGTGAACATGGGGGAGGCTGGTTGCTGCTTCTGTTATGCTTACTTTGTGGATAAATAAAGGGCTCTCATCTTCCAGGGCTGTCAGTCAGGCCTTTCTTATCTGTGCCAAGCTGCTGAAATAACAGCAGCTGAAGTGCCTCAGCTCCAGGCCCTGGCTGCATGGGCATAGCCGTGGTCCTGACCGTATCCCTCTCTTCACAGTGGTCTTTGGGCAGTTCGCCTTCTTCCAGACTGCACTCAACGATGTCATTGAAGTCCATGATGGCCCCAACCAGCACTCCCGGCTCCTCAGCTCCCTCTCGGGCTCTCATACAGGTAGGGAATGTGTCCCTATTGCTGCTGGGAAAAGCAAGCTAAAAACACAGGCTGCCATGTAACACCTAGCTCTGTGAAAGCCTTGTGTGTAGCTGATGCCGTAATCTCAGTCTCTCCTGTTTTATCTCTTTCTCCTCATTAGGTGAATCATTACCGTTAGCTACCACCAACCAGATTCTCATCAAATTCAGTTCCAAGGGTCAGTCTACAGCCAAAGGTTTTCATTTTGTCTACCAAGGTGAGTACAGTTGTTCTGGAGATGTCCTCGCACTGGTCAAAGATACAGTGGTATTTCAAAGCATCCTGGACCGCTTCCGATGTCTGTGGGTCCTTGTGCACACTGTGTCTGAACAGGAAGTATCACAGGAGATGAAGGTTATTGGGGCTCTCTGTCTTCTGTAGGTACTTCTTACTCAGACGTTCCGTTTTCACTCTGCCTCAACCCTTGCACATCACAGGATTAGTATCAGAAGTATCTCGTTGAATCATGCCCTGAGTACACGGTGAGACTTAGGCACCAGCAATTTTTCCCAGTGGTGTTTTAGCACATTGCTCCGTGTAAGCAGCTGAACACTTATCTAGTAGCTCTGTAAAATCCTTCCTCTGGCGTGTCATAGGCTTAGCCCTTCTGCTGTCAAACATTTGCCCCTTGATCCTTTTCAGTAACAGCTTGCATGGCATTGAACAAGTCCCACTGAGAGATTTGAAAGTAGT
The DNA here is from genome assembly GCA_032466535.1 of Forpus xanthops. Lineage (NCBI taxonomy): Eukaryota > Metazoa > Chordata > Aves > Psittaciformes > Psittacidae > Forpus > Forpus xanthops. The sequence goes on from JASSUY010036147.1 coordinate 45,326, forward strand.
AAATAGAAAGCGATGCACAGAGTAGTGGGAAAACAGAAGGGCTTTCTCACCCACACGCTCTGTACTGCTATCTGTGGCTCAGCCCAGCTTCTGCACCCACATTGCTGTAAAGTGGGGACAGGCAGCAGGGGCAGCCTGTGCCTCCTCTGCAAGCAAAGTGAAGGATGGTTTGGGTTTTAGTGTCCACAGATAAGTTCCCTTGAATTTCTGCCTAATTACTGTAAAACAGCTGTAGTTCTGATAGTAATCTTTAAGCAGATTTCAGCAAAGCAAAGGTTTTGATGAAATCAGTAAAGATTACCTCCTCCCTTCTGCATGCTAATTAGGAGCTACACAGTCTGCAGTGATTACTGCAGGGAAAGCAGGAGTAAAAGAGTGAGCCAGTGCTGGTTCAGGTGTGCCTGGCCAGGCTCTGGTGCTGTTTACTCTCATTTTTACACAAATGAGGACTTTTCTGTCCCGGAATTCTCACCCATCCAGTGGTGCACAGCGGGATAAGCTCCCCCAGGGTGAAGGAGCTGGAAGCAGAGCAGCCCGAGGTGGAGAGCGGAGCTGCAGGTCAGGCAGGATTCTTCCCATGGTTTGAAGAGGCCAGGCAGACGGCTGAGCTGGGTTACCTAAGCAGAGGCAGATCCATAAGTGTTTTGGCCATCTTGGGTGTGCTTCTCCACAAGCGGCTCCCTTCTGCCTCTGCGTTCCCCTCCCCAGACCACTGACACACTTCAGCTTCTTGCTGATGATCTGTGCCATGCGTTTGACAGTGGGTTTGACATTCACCTCTGAATCAAAATCAGGGAATACAGCTAATGTGCTCGTCATCTCCATGATTTTCCCTCCCAGCAACTCAGGCATTAAACACTAGTAAATTATAAAGCAAAAGAAAAAGATGAATTCATTTCTTAGCAATAGGCATTTCTGTGACTCGTTTTTCAGATGTCAGATGCTCCATTTCTTTCTTTGACTAGTTTGCAGAATTGGACAGGAATGCAGGCAATTTCAGCAGCTCACGATACAGCATCACAGCTTAAATTCCCCTTTTCTTGCTTTTACCTTTCTCATCATGAAGGAGATTGTTTAAAATTGATGTCCGTTACAGGAATGAGGCCGAGTGAGCTGAGAAACCTGAAGGGTTTTGTGCTGAGGCTCTAGCATTATATGGCAGACCAGCTTTCTGGAAAGCCATTGCTGTATGCCTTGGTTTCCCTATTTAGAAGTGACCTTTCAGACATGATTGTAGGTTTCCAGAAGACAACCAGCCCCATCTGAGAAAGCGTGCGTGGTTCTGTAATGTTCTGGCTGCTTTTATTTCAAGTATCACTTGAATTGACAAAAGTTTGAGTGAAGCGATGCTCTTTTCTTCTCGGTGCTCGTGTTTGGATTCAGCATCCCTGTGGGGCTCAGGTAGAACCAGGTTGCCGGGTTCTTCTGAACGGGTGTTTAATCGTGGCACTTCGTGTTACCAGGACGTTTGCTCTAACTGGTTCTTTGCTTCTCCTCCTGCTTCGCCGCGGCACACCGCCTGCTGCTCCCTCCCTCCTGCATCACCAGCGGTGCCCCGCACCAGTGCCACCCAATGCAGCTCCGTGCCGGAGCCGCGCTACGGCCGGCGCCTGGGCAGCGACTTCGCAGTGGGCGCAGTGGTGCGGTTCGAGTGCAGCGCGGGCTATGCGCTCCAGGGCTCCCGCAGCATCCAGTGCCTCACCATGCCTGGCGCGCTGGCGCAGTGGAACGTCTCCGTACCCACCTGTGTGGGTAGGTATCCTTGGGATCTGGGGCTTGGTCTGTGGGCTGCTTCAGCCTGGAGAAGAGAAGGCTCCTGAAGGGGAGAGCTCAGAGCAGCTCCAGGGCCTGAAGGGGCTGCAGGGAACATGGAGAGGCTCTTTGGACAGGGGATGGAGGGACAGGAGAAGGGGAATGGCTTTAACTGCCAGAGGGGAGACTGAGATGAGCTCTTGGGCAGAAGCTGTTCCCTGGGAGGGTGCTGAGCGCTGGCACAGGGTGCCCAGAGGAGCTGTGGCTGCCCCATCCCTGCAGTGCTCAATCCAGGTTGGACACAGGGCTTGGAGCAAGCTGCTCTATGGAAGGTGTCCCTGCCCGTGGCAGGGGTTGGAGACGGAGGAGCTTTAAGGTCTCTGCCTATGAGCAAGGGCAGTTAATCCCAAATGTCAGGGCAGGGACCTTTTAATCTAATACTTGTTGTGAGATCTGGGCCAGCATCTAGAATAAATCATATCTGTCTGAAAGCTGCTTCCACCGTCTTTGGAGGAGAGCAGTTCCTAAGGATGCTGTCTCATGAGCTGATGAACCCCGTGTTCCCACAGGTAAGGACCACACGCCGCTGGTGTTAGAAGTTGTATGAGAGAGTTACTAAGAAGAGGATTATTTGTACAAATCTTGCCCTTAACTCATGAGCCAGCTCTGCTTGCTTTTTAGTTTCTGGACAGGTGTTTTAAAGGGAATGTTTTTGCATAAAGCAAAGTCCTTCCTCTTCCAAATGGTCCTTTGTTTATTGCAGTGCCCTGCGGTGGGAATTTGACTGAGCGCAAAGGAACCATTCTGTCCCCTGGCTTCCCGGAGCCATACCTGAACAGCCTCAACTGCGTGTGGAAGATAACAGTCCCCGAAGGAGCAGGGATACAGGTATGGAGTCAGCAGCCGTCCCTGCAGCATGGGCTGGAGAGGAGAACACACAGCGTCTGGTGCACCTAAAGAGGCCGCATGTAATGAACTTACTGCTCCTCACAGGAAAAAGATCAGTTGAATGTGCAACCAGACATTCATTTATGCTGTGAGTGCCAAAAGCAGGTAGTATTTCAGTGGATTTTTGCCTCCTGGAGGCGCTCTCTGTGGGAGATGAGCTGGAAGTATGTGGCTGTTCTGGTGTAACAAAATCATTGTGGTATTTTGGTCATATATCTCTATACCACTTAATTATGCAATGTTGAACACAGTGTAAGCGACACCAAGGCAGAGTTGCTTGCTCAGAGTGCCTGCGTGGATTTGTTATGCCAGCAGAGTTGCAGCAGTATGATTATACAATTACTGCTTTGCTGTTCATTGTCTCCAGGTAAATGAGCTCTCTCTTCAGGTCTTTTTGTGGTCCTTATCATTCCTCTGCAGAAAGAGTTCTGCAAGAGGATGCTGAAAATTAAGCCCAACATCAGAGACTAAACCTGAGATAAAATCTCAATGCAGCACGTATGTGCCTTGTCCTCACAGAAAGCATCTCATTATGCATTATGCTGGTGTTGGTTGACACGCAGGAGATGGACTCTGTAATGGGTTCTTTCACTCCACAGGCCTCATTACCAGAGGATTCCTTTCTTCTTTACACCACTTTGCAAGGGTTGTTCATTAAGTGCTTTTATTTCTCTATCATGGATTCAGCAAATGGATTTGTGGGTGGGTTCCTCCCTCTGCAGCACTCATGCTGCTGGCATACAGCAGTTATGTTTCTCTCAGTGGTCTCATTGAAACATCACTTCTGCCTTGCTGGATTACAGCTCTGCTCTCCCAAGTGGAGAATCTCACTTGGTGCCACCATCATCACTCCTGAACAAAGCCTGAACTTAGGTCTGGGGTGGGCAGAACTGGTCCAGCAGCACTGGAGGCTTCACAGCTTGGAATAGTATTTGAGCCCTGTGCCAGGCTTCTGCCATGTGCAGTCCAGGAAATTCTGCCCTCCTCCTTGCTTTTGAAGCCATTTAAAATAACGCAGAGGTCTCACTGTTCACCGTTGATACTTTGAGTTCATCTGAAATTTTAGTTGTTCTCAAAACCCCCAAACGGGAGAATCCATTGAGCTCATCCAAACACTGGACTGGTTGAGGCAGTTTGCAAGGTACTGGGGACTCCTGGGATCAGGAGTGATCATTCACTCCATTTTTAAAGGGATGTAAATAGCTGCCTGTGCTCTGCACTGCTGTGTTCTGAATGATACCCTGGCAGCCACTTAGCCCACAGTCTGTGTGACGAGGGGCTCTCCACCCCTCAGTTCTGCCCCGAGACATGGACCGGTTGCAATCACAGCACCTCCTGACCCTGGGGCTTCCATGGAAGTCTTCCGTGGGGGAAGAAGGCATGGAAAAAGGGATTGACCCTTTTAATGAACCAGCCATAGTGAAGCCCTGTGCAGAAGCTGTGGGTTGAGGAGCAGCCCAGAGGCAGGGCGATGGCCACCATGGAGCTGGACCCACTCCCTGCGGCTCTGCTTTCCAGTCACCCGCATTTGTGTGCAACATTCTCAGGTGTTAGATACTGTAAGCATCAGTTTACCCTCATTTTGTACAACAATTAAAGGTTAAACAACTGTAAATCAGAGGAGAAGGTGAAATTAAAGCTTTCTTGGTAGCAGCAAGTTACTAGCAGGAGTTTTATGTAATGAGTGTACGAGCCAGCACTTCTGCCATGAATTATTCATCCCTGTAGCAAACCTTCCTGAGTGAATTAATTTATATACATGGCAGTAAATAGATGCAGATCCCTTGTGAATCCACATGTCAGACTAGAATTAGGACCTTAAAAATGTTTATTCCATTGAGTTGGGGGGGGAGGAGGATAAATAATTTAGGAAATGTAAGAGCAAACAAAATGCATAATCTCAGTCCACGTTCTCTTGCAATGATGTAAATCACAATAGGGGGATCAGAGGAAAGGTATTGACTTGGCCAGTGCGATCAGTAATGGCTCTGGGGGGTCACAGCAATTTCAGCTAGATGAACTCCACTTACTTGATGGGGAGGAAAGACTTTGCAGGAACTTTACAGCCTGCTTTATTATTCAGAAGAAATCAAGGAGGAAAAAGGTTAAACTGGCAGAAGTAATGGAATTGAGGGGTTTATTACATCTTTAAATGTGGTTTTTCTTTGCTGTTTAGCAGGGCAAATGCAAGAGGGACATTTGGAGTGCAGGAGTGAACACAGGGTGAGAGCACTGCAGGAAAACAGGGAGTAGGGGACACAAAATGATCAGAGGTCAGGGTGAGCATGTGTGTGCATGTGAGTGTGCGATGCACATGCATGTACGTGTGTGTGCAGTCAAGGTTTGCAGGGCACTGAGCTCTCTTCTGTTGAAACTCAATGATATTAAGATCCTTTCCAACCCTATCTGTTCTGTGATTCTAAGGTTGCAATTGTACTGTTTTGTCTTTTTTCTCTTTAGATCCAGGTGATCAGTTTTGTTACTGAGCAGAACTGGGATTCTCTGGAAGTGTTTGATGGAGGAGATAACACAGCCACCATGCTGGGAAGTTTCTCTGGTACGTGGTCAGCATCACATTCAGGGAAGCCCATCAGTGCATGCTTAATTCCTATTCACATCAGCTGGACTGCAGCACGTCCCTAAAATTAAGCATATGCTTAAGTGCTTCGGAAACTTGGAGCAGATTTAAACGTGCTTAAAGGGAATCTCATGTTTTGTTGAGTTGGGAGTTTGACTGCCGTCTTCCTGCAGAAAATGTTGATAAAGCTTTGAACGCAAAACCCATGGGTCAGATTTGGGTTTTTTGTTCAGAAACCCAGGAGCACTTCCACAGTCTGCAATGGGAGTTCCCACAGCACTGCTGGGTTGGTGGGGACGGCTCAGACCTCTGCACTTGGCAGGGTCAGTGGCTGAAGAGCTAAAACCAGCCTTTGCTTTGCCCAGCAGTGGGACGGTGGCTTCAGCAAAGCAGGGGTGAGCAAGCAGCCCAACAGCATCATAAAACATTCAAATAGCAGAGCCACTTGCAAGCTGATGGCCCTGGTTCTTGCTTATTTAATGAGCTACGTGTGCTCCAAGTCCTTTGAGGTTGGTGAGGAGAAAGGTCATGCACAAAGACTGCCAGGCTCTGCTCCCACTGCTTGTGCTTGGGATGGAACTGCCTTGACCTGGTGCTGCATCAGCTTCCAGGAATTGAGGTGGGAGAAGGAATCGGGACCTCACAGGGGACCTGTGCTCCACCCACACTGTTCCTCGTCACCAGTTCCCTTCTCAATGCTTTTCATCTGTCTGGTCTGTAAGTGGTAAAACTTCACATGGTGAAATTTAACAGCAGACTTTGAAAAGGCCATTGCAGAGAAGCCTTGGGTATTTCTCAATTGGCCTCATTAGAACCTGATGAAAACCAAGAGAGCTTGTTAAGTTAAAGGACTTTCTGTTCTCAGCCTCTTCTGCAGCTTGTCTCCGAGGACATGGAGGAGGAAAAAAGAATCCTCTTCAGTATCTCTGTGCACCTCTTGTTTTTCCAGGAACTACAGTGCCTGCGCTGCTGAACAGCACTTCAAACCAGCTCTATCTGCATTTCTATTCGGATATCAGCGTCTCCGCTGCTGGCTTTCACCTGGAATACAAAAGTAAGAGCAATTCAGCCTTGATCTTGCAGGTCCTCTGAGTGATGGGGAACTGGTTATGGAGCCATTGCCTTGTAGAAGTGGAAGCTGCTTAGCGGGAAAGGGGTGTTGAGCTTTAAGCCCCATGATTACATGCTTCCCTGCTCTCAAGTTGCAGAGGGGGAGTGAGCATTAAATCGAGAATCAAATAAACACAGTGGAGGAGATGTGGGGGTCATGGAGTGACCCTCATCCTGCTGCTGATGCACTTTGAGGCACCTCTTTGGTTTCTGTGTTGTAGGGCAGGAGAGCTGTGCAAGACAGAGTATGAAAAATTCATGGGGAGTTATCCTGTTCAACACAGTGCTGTAATCTGTGCTCAGGGAGTGCCCAAAATGCTGCTTGCCAGAGGCTGGGAGGGACCGCCTGCTCTTTGCATTCAGTATCAGTCATTGCTGGACACTGCATGCAGAGCTAGACAGATCTTCATATGATAATGCCAGCTGGAAGGGACCTCAGAGGTCATCTCTTTGAGCCTCCTGCTGAAAGCAGGGTCAGATATGAGATAAAACAAGATTACTCACTTTACACATCTTTATGCAGTCTGTGCTTGGAAAAACTCCAAGGACAGAGATTGCAAAACACTGGGCATCCTTTCATCACTGGGCAAGTGCTGCAGCCCCTGGCTATCCTGGTCCTGTTCTGTTGGACTTGGGCCACTTCATCAGTGCTTTTCTTGTGCTGCAGGGCACAAAATTTGGTCCAGTATTTGAGGTGCTGTCTAATGGGTGTTGGGTAGAGGAGGGGGTAACTTCTCCATCTGCTTGTTGTGCTCCTGTCTGTACAACCCAGGACACCGTAGACTGAGGCTGGCTTAGATGGCATGAGATAGATGGGAAGCTTTGAGATCAGGCTCCTGGGAGGGGGGTGCTGACGCCTTTCCTCCCCTCTGTTGTGTTGGACAGTTCAGTGGGTTCGTCCGTATGGATTATGCTGACACCCCGACAGAATGGCAGCACTTTCCTTCCAGCAGGTCCCTGCAGTGTTGCACTTGGTTCCTCGGTGCACAGACCTGAGAGCGTCAGTTACATATGATGATATCCAGGGACTGTATTTAAAAAAAGAACTCATCAGTGGTAAAACTGGAAGGTATGGCAGGGAAGAGCCTCTTGGGAGAGTGCTGCAGGGTTGGAGAAGGATGCCAAAAATACATTCTCCTCCATGTCTGTGCTCCAATTCCTGCTATTGGAGCAGATGCCAATTCAGGAAAGGTGTGCTACAGCCAGTCTGCAGTGGGTCACAGTGATTGGTGGCTGTTGTCTCACCAATGGTACTGTACCAGGGGCTTGAATTATTCACACACAATGCATCAGCAGCAGCCCCAACAGCACAGCAGCGGGTGCAGAGTGGGAGCTCCAGGCTCTTTTCAGGGTATCTAAACCGGGTGCTAAGCTGGCACTCAGGAGCGCAAGCAGGCTCATGTGTTTGCAGCATGCTGAAGATGCAGGTGTGGTGGGGCAGGAGCCAAGATGGTCCCTCCGCAGCCCTCAAGGCCTGGTTAATGCGTGGTGATGCTCTGGCTCTGCTCCTCTGCTCACAGCAGTGGTGGTGAGGTGATGAGAGATGTGCTGGGGGTGCTGTCTCCATTCACACATCCTCCCTGAGGCAATGCAAACATAACTGTTTCTTGCTGGACACTGATACTTGGTTCTGATCACACACGTCATGTTTGTCTCTGAAGCCAACCAATGTCCTGTTTCTTTTTGTCCAAGGCAGCGGATAGACCTGGAAGTTCTGTAGAACTTCCAGAGCAGTGGCACAGATTGTGGCCTACGGTGGCTGTGTGCTCAGGGAGAGCTGGCTGGCACAAAGCTTCCCGGGTTCTCCTGGGTTTGCAGATTGAGACCTCACGTTAGGGCTAAAGGACCCAACCATCAAGGCTGGAGAGAGGAAACGTGCCCCAGATCGCTTTCTGAGAGCTGGAGAAATGGCTGTTGGTTGAGAAGTTCTCTTGCTGTGACTGTTTCTTCTCTGTTTCTGTTTCGATCAGTAAGGTCTTTGAGGATCGTATCACCCCATTGCCGCAGTCATGTTCAGGTTTTTCATGAGGCTTGGGATTATCAGGCTTGTTCAGTTTCTTTGCTGAGGAAACGAGCAGTGTTGCTTTTGAGGGCAGCTGGGAAGGATGTATTCTTTTGTTTTGCTTGTACAATTGGAATTTCACAGCTCTGAGCCTCAGGTTTTGCCTTTGTTCAGTTAGAGGTGCTGCAAGGAAGTTCTGAGACATGAGCGGAGCCACCAGGGTTTGTTTGCTTCCCTTGTTCCTTCACTGAATTCCTCAAGCAAAGCTCTTATCTCTGCATGCTCAAAAGCCAAAGCAGAGCAAGAACAATTTAGGACTGAGTGAAACTCAGTGCCTGCCGATCTGAATAGGACATTACTTAGAGCTATTTTCTCTCTTGTCTCTCTGGAGGTCAAGCAGCACAGCCATGTATCGGGAGGGACTGCATATTTTCTTGCTGGAAGCCTGCCTTGGGTTTCTGGAGGAGACTCCACAGTTCCTCTCATTCCTTCTTTTCATCTGCTTTCAGCTCAGCCTGCAGACTGGGGACTTTCAGCAGAGCTTTAGCCCTTGCAGTGATGCAGAAGGTTATCTGTTAGTGGCAGCTGCCGGTGCAGAGCATGAGGGAGGTGCTGTACTCCAGCTATTCCTTTCTTCTCCCCTTGGAAGGTGTGGGGGTGTAAAGGAGAGCACATCCCCAGCGCGTGACGGCGGCCGTCGCTAATTGGGTTGCAGCGGGATGTTCCCGGGTGTGATTGTGGCTCAGATGGAAATGGTTGAGTGAGGCTCCAGCAGGCGGTTCCACAGGCACAGGCACCTCAAAGGCTGGCCACGCTTACTGCTGCTTGTAGCTCGCGATGAATTCAGTCTGTAATTGAGAGCAGGAAGAATAGGGCTGTAGAGTGCAACTGTGCTGCTTCTGCCCAGAAAGGGACACATTACATGCAGCAGCACCTATTATGCCTTTGATACTGCAAGCGAGGGACAGCGGATAGGTCCCTTTTGCATCCTTTCCAGTCTTCTATCAATTGCTGCTATTATCAAGGTGCATACAGCATAGCGTGGATATGGACCTTGGATGGGGAGGGCTCATGGTGAGTACTCTGGTTCATGAGCCATTGGGAATGAGCCAGTCGTTGCTTTGCAGGGCACTCATGTCCCTCTTGCTTTCGCAGCCGTCGGCCTCTCCAGCTGCCCAGAGCCCCCGGTCCCTGGGAATGGGCTGAAGATCGGGGAGCGCTATTTAGTGAACGACGTCGTCTCTTTCCAGTGTGAACCAGGCTACGCGCTGCAGGTACTGCACATTCACAACAGGAGGGATGGCAGCAAACCCCTGGAACACAGACCCTCCGAACGCTGAGCTTGTTTTCCTCTCCTGCAGGGCCACTCTCACATCTCCTGCATGCCGGGCACTGTCCGCCGCTGGAATTACCCGCCACCGCTTTGCATTGGTAGGACCCTTGTTCTTTCATGCCTCGCAGGTATTTATAGTGCTTTTCTCAGAAACAAAGGTAAAGGTCTGAGTTAGAGAAACGTAGATTTGGTCTGGAAAAACCGTGCAGTTGTTGCTGATGTCCCCCATGGAGGAAGGGGGCCCTTGGAGGAGAGGCACAGGGGTGAAGGGAACCTGCTGGCCTCTGATTCATTTTAGTATTTTGCTCTTAGCCAATCTAGATGTTTAATATTAATATTGCACATTTTACAGCTCTAAGAGAGACGTTTATGCATTTAATAGCTTTAGTTAACAGTTATTTCAGGCTCCTGCTGTTCTAGCTCACATCATTTTGCTTTAAAGTAATTATGAGAGCTAACAGTTCTTTTATCTGATGATCTGCAGACCAGGAATAAATACATGGGGAGCAGAATGTCTGAGCTAAAGGACCCATACCCATGAGAGCTGCTCAGAAAGAAATGAGAAGCTCAGCATTAGAAGTGGGAGATCCCAGCATGGAGGAGGATCCCCGTGTTAGCTGATGACTGGCTGAGCAACTACGTGAATCGCGTTTTCTTTTAATCAGTTCAGTAGGATTTCATGTGCTTGAGCTCTGCCTGCTCAGTACTGTCCCAGTGTAAACACCGGCCCGGTTTAGTTCAGCTGTCTTGTTCTGGATGGTGATGGCCAAGTGCAGTGGCACAGACACCCGGCCACCCATCTGCTCGTACCCCTCAGCCTGCATTGACTTGAGAGAGGTCATCCAACACTGGGTGACCAACAAAGGGATCAGCCAGGAAACTGGAGAGGGGCTTTGGCCAAGGGTCTGTAGGGACAGGACAAGGGGAATGGCTTTAACTGCCAGAGGGGAGACTGAGATGAGCACTGAGGCAGAAGCTCTTCCCTGGGAGGGTGCTGAGGCACTGACACAGGGTGCCCAGAGAGACTGTGGCTGCCCCATCCCTGCAGTGCTCAATCCAGGTTGGACACAGGGCTTGGAGCAAGCTGCTCTATGGAAGGTGTCCCTGGTTGTGGCAGGGGTTGGAACTGGAGGAGCTTTGAGGTCCCTTCCAACCCAAACCTGTGATTCTGTGAACTGCAGGGGGGCATAAACATCTCTGCAGCCAGGTGAAGACCATCATGAGTAACCATCATCTTCTCTGGACAAGTGCAGCACGCAGTGCTAATGGTTTGGGGCTCATTGTCCTGCACTAATCACACACTGATCTGTCTAAACAGTGTCCAGAGCATGGCTGGCTGCTGGCCACATGGTTGTTCTCCTGCTCAGAGGACAGCCTGCTTCCCTGGCAACATGTGCTGATTTTCTTTTGATCCACTTCATCCAGATGCTTGACTTCTAAATCATTTAGAAGTAGTTCTATTAAAGAGCCGTCAGGAGGAAAAAGGAAGAGAAATCTTCTGGGAGAAACCTTGTTAGTAGCAAGTACACACATACTGAGATAGCAGACAAAGGGAATCTGTGCCTTCCGTGTCAGAACGTGTTAGGAGTACACCTGGGTGTATTTGGCTGGATGGTGTTACCAGAACAAGGTAGAGGTCATCCAGATAAGCATGAGAAGATGCTATCTGTGTTTATATTTCATATGAAGCCTTTTGTAGACATATTTTGTGCTGTCATCTGTGGATTGGTTCTTGGTAGGGAATTTATTTCAGCCAGTGTGCAAACACTCTTCTGTATTTACCTGTAATTGCCCAGGGATTCACAAGTATAGAGGCCAAGGCAACAAGAAAAAGAAGCAGCAGCAACGGGAGTCAAAGTAGGATCAGTTTGTTTCTTCACAGTCAGTTTTTAGGTGGTTAAAAACCCACACCAGTGCTGTGTGCATGATGCCGCACTGTTGCAATGGCTGTGGACAGAAAGGAGTGTCCATCTTTTCTCCTGCAGCTCACACCTCTCCCACTGTGATTGTCAAAACCGGATGTCTGGACTCAGGCTTTCATCTCCAGAGGGCAGGAGAAGGGCACATTAGTGATGTGGCCATGCAGTGCCTGGCAAACTCAGTGCTAGTTCTATAGAAGGCTTTCCTTTTTCTCTGCTTAGTTTCTGTCAGCTTCAATTTGCACGCAGCTGGCCATGACCAGCACCCAGACACCCATGAGCCATCCTGACCACTAACACTGTTATCTTACAGCCCAGTGTGGAGGAACAGCAGAGGAGATGGAGGGAGTGCTCCTGAGCCCAGGGTTCCCAGGAAATTATCCAAGCAACCTGGACTGCACGTGGAGGATATTGCTGCCTGTGGGGTTTGGTGAGACAGCTGCTTTGGGTTTGGTGCCATCATGAAAGAGATGATGGGAAGACACTGTCCCAGTTCAGTCTGTGCATGGTCAGTGCTGGAGGCCAAGATGAGTTATAGAAATTATTGTTTGACCTCCTAATCACACTTTCTGTTAAAAATGCACCAGTATGGTGTTGTGAAATGATAAAGTGATTGCAGGTCACCATGGGGTGTAACAGCCAGGGCATGCCACTGAACCGGCTGTAACGTCCTCCCTTAGTGTGCTTGTGTACTTCTCTGTCTTAACTACTCACAGGTGTAACAGCCTTAAAACATAACCTGTTGCATCACCCTCTGTAAATGGTACAGGTGCCCAAAGCCTGTGTCAGGTTATATCCTACCTCAGCCAGTCTTCAGGAGGCATCAGCACACTCAGCGTTAGGATCTCCCCAGCCCTTACTAAGAGAGAAATCTGCATGCCCCCCCAGCTCTCCTCCAAGCCAGTGCCATCAGGGTGCCTCACTGCCAGGAGGTGGAAGTAGTGCAAGCCTGCAAGTGCTGACTCCTTGGGTTTCCTGAGTTAACTCCTCCTGGTGCAGCTTCGTGTGCTGCAGGGGACAGAGCTGGGGCTGCCCTGCCATCCCAGCTGCCTGCACTCTCTTTCGCAAGGGGTGATCCGGGTGGCTCTGTGCTTGCCTTCCTAATCTCAGTGGTGTCAGGCAGGGGTAGAGGCAGGCACGGGAGCTCCAGCAGTGTGGAACTGGAGGCATTAATAGCTTCAGCTTGTCTGAAACAAGCAGAACCCGTATACTGCAGGGACCCTTTCCCTCTAGCATGGAAAATGTACTGCTGCTGATGGAGCAGGCTGTCCTGGCATCAGTGAGTGAGCCGTGCGGCTGTGCTGAGGCTTGGCTGCGCTTTGGAGGCAGACCCTTCACTTGTGTTCTCCAGGTGCTCATGTCCAGTTCCTGAACTTCTCCACGGAGCCAAACCACGACTTTGTTGAAATCCGCAATGGGCCCTACGACACCAGTAACGTCATCGGGCGGTTCAGCGGCGCTGAGCTCCCTGGCTCCCTCCTGTCCACGTCCCACGAGACCACCGTGTACTTCCACAGCGACCACTCCCAGAACAAGCCGGGCTTCAAGCTGGAATACCAGGGTAAGGAGGCAACAGAGCGAGCAGCAGTGGGATAATCCTGTCCCAGGTGCTCACAGGGAGGGCATTGGATGTGGGGTAGGTGTGACGGTTGCTGCTATTCTGTTGAATTCCATGAGGACGTAATCCAAGTGAGTGGGAAGGTGTTACGTGAAGGCCATGCTTCCTCCAGGATCCATCCACCCAGGCTTCTGCCTGCGGCAGAAAACAAATGTTCCTGAAGTGCTTTGTGACAGTGAAATGCCTTTGCATTAATTCCAGCCAGATTCACTTCTGTCTTGGCTCTGTTGACTCTCATGTGCAAAGACAAGAGTGCTCAGCAGCCGTGGGTTTGCTCTGGAATTCCGCTTTTCAGTCTCAGCTGAAGTCCAAATGCATTCTTAGGTGCAGCCCAGCCCTGTGCTGAGCAGTGGTCTTCTCTGTCCACCTGTCCTTGGCATAGGGGAATATGAAGGGGCAAAGGATATCAAGGGCAGGTTGTGTACTTCAGACTGAATAGGATGGGCTTTGCAGGGCAGCAGTTGGGAGCCAGGTGATCCAGCCGGGGATTGAGATCTGAGGAGCGGGAATGATGGAGCGTGTCTCCAGCATGTGGTACAGCCAAGGACTGACAAAGGACTGCTTCCCTCCCCAGAAATAGCAGTAAAAGCTGCTACTCATACTTAATTGAAAACATTAATTTTGTCTTGGCTGTCCTGTCCCTGCACCGTATAATTCATGGGCTGCTGCACAACTGAGGAAGGGATGTGCTCTGTGAGGCACTCTGGGTAATCTCATGAAATTAGCTATGGAAATTAGCTCTAGCAAGGCTGACCAGTAATTTATAATGCCAGGTGGAACATGTTAACTCATTGACTTGAATTCCTCATTAGGGTTGTCCATGTTTCGAGGAAAACAAGGCAGGTTTCCCAATGGGAGGTGAAGTGGGGGGTGACTGTGTGAGTGTGGCTCTGGGGCTCAGCACATCCCAGTGTGCTCCTGTCTGAGGCTGCAGCAGGATTTCCCCTCAGAAAATGCAGATGTGTGCATGGTTCGTTCAGGTGTAGCCCCTGCAGTTAAGTTGTTGTATGAGGAGGAAGTGGCCAGGAAGCACACTGAGTGCATTGTTCCTGGTTTGGGGGGAAAATACAAAGTGTGAAACATTCCTCCTTATTTACAAGGGTCTGTAGGGACAGAACAAGGGGAATGCTTTAACTGCCAGAGGGGAGACTGAGATGAGCTCTGAGGCAGAAGCTCTTCCCTGTGAGGTGCTGAGCGCTGGCAC
>JASSUY010036148.1:0-15045 GCA_032466535.1 Forpus xanthops
TATCTCAACCTGTGGGAGTTGCATTCTTTTGATTCTCCTTCTCATTTCCCCGGGACTGGGGAAGAAAGAGGGGGGGTTGCGCAGAACTGTTTGAGGGGCCTCAAACTACGACAACTTCAAGAGAGCAGACTTTGGCCTCTTCAGGAACCTCCTCAGTAAGATTTTGTGTGATACAGCCTTAGAGGGCAGGGGGGCCCAAGACTATTGGTTGATATTCAAGGATCACCTACTACAAGCTCAGGAGTGTTACATCCGAACTAGAAGGAAGTGCAGTAGGAGGGCCACGAGACCTCCTTGGATGGCTAAGTAGCTGCTGAGGAAACTTTGAAAGAAAAAAGAGGCTTCAGAAAGGTGGACAGGCAGCCTGGGAAGAATACAGGGATATTGTCCAGAAAGCTAGGGACCAGGTAAGGAAAGCTAAGGCCCACTTAGAATTAAACTTGGCTAGGGATGTGAAAGAAAAAAGGAAGGGATTCTATAGGTACGTAGCAAATAAAAGACAGACTAGGGACAACATGGGCCCTCTCTGGAAGCTCTGAGGAGAACTGGCTAACCTGGATTTGGAGGCTGAGGTTCTTAATGACTTCTTTGTCTCAGTCTTCACTGGCAAATGCTCTGCCCACACCACCCAAGTCCTGGAAGGCAGACACAGGAACTGTGAGAATGAAGACCCTAGGCCCACTATAGGAGAGGATTTGGTTCGAGATCATCTTAAGAACGTGAATGTGCACAAGTCCATGTGACCTGATGAAATCCATCCATGAGTCCTGAAGGAGCTGGCAAATGAAGTTGCTAAGCCACTGTCAATCATATTTGATGACTCATAGAGGTCAGGTGAAGTTCCCAAGAACTGGAAAAAGGGAAATATAACCCCCATTTTCAAGAAGGGGAAAACAGATGAGCTGGGGAACTACAAACCACTCAGCCTCACCTCTGTGCCTGGCAAAATCATGGAGCAGTTTTTCCTGGAAGGCATGCTAAGGCACACGAAAAACAAGGTGCTTGATGAGAGCCAGCATGGCTTCACTAAGGGGAAATCCTGCCTGACCAATTTGGCGGCCTTCTATGATGAGGCTAAGGAACTGATGGACAGGGGTAGAGCAGTTAATGACATCTACCTGGACTTGTGCGAAGCATTCAGCACTGTCCAGCATGACATCCTTGTCTCTAAATTGGAGAGACATCAGTTTGATAGGTGGACCACTCTGTAGATAAAGAACTGACTGGATGGCTGTGCGCAAAGGGTTGTGGTCAATGGCTCAATGTCCATCTGGAGATCAGTAAAGAGTGGTGTCCCTCAGGGATCAGTGTTGGGACAGGTCTTGTTCAATGTCTTTGTCAATGACATGGACAGTGGGATTGAGTGTGCCCTCAGCAAGTTTGCTGATGACACCAAGCTGTGCGGTTCGTTGATACACTGGAGGGAAGGAATGCCATCCAGAGGGACCTTGACATGCTTGTGAGGTGGGCTGATGCCAACCTGATGAAGTTTAGCCATGCCAAGTGCAAGGTCCTACACCTGGGTCAGAGCAATCCCAGGCACAGCTACAGGTTGGGCAGAGAAAAAATTCAGAGCAGCCCTGAGGAGAAGGACTTGGGCGTGTTGGTAGATGAGAAACTTAACATGAGTTGGCAGTGTGCACTCACAGTCCAGAAATTCAACCATATCCTGGGCTGTATAAAAAGAAGCATAACCAGCAGGTCAAAGGAGGTGATCCTGCCCCTCTACTCTGCTCTCATGAGACCTCAGTTGGAGTATTGTGTGCAATTCTGGTGTCTTCAACATAAAAAGGACATGGAGCTGTTGGAACAACTCTAGAGGAGGGTCAAGAGGATGATGAAGGAACTGGAGTATCTTGTGTATGAAGACAGGCTGAGAAAGCTGGGACTGTTCAGCCTGGAGAAGAGAAGGCTGCATGAGGACCTCATAGCAGCCTTCCATTGTCTGAAGGAGGCCTATAAGGATGCTGGGGAGGGACTCTTTATGAGAGACTGCAGTGATAGGACAAGGGGTAATGGGTTCAAACTTAAGCAGGGGAAGTTCAGACTGGACATAAGAAAGAAGTTCTTTACTGTGAGGCTGGTAAGGCACTGGAATGGGTTGCCCAGGGAAGCTGTGAGTGCTCCATCCCTGGTGCTGTTCAAGGCCAGGTTGGACAGAGCCTTGGGTGGCATGGTTTAGTGGGAGGTGTCCCTGCCCATGACAGAGGGGTTGGAACTAGATGATCTTAAGGTCCTTTCCAACCCTAACTATTCTATGATTCTGTTTAAGCACTCCTAGGTCTAAGTAGGTTGTGTTTTGTTTTTTTTTTTTTTTTAACTTTTCCTCTTAAAATACCAAATCAAAGCAAAACCAGAACACTTCAGCTGGAATACTGTAAAATTGAAGGCAGAAAGCTTTTGAATTTTCCCAGGTAAAACTGGGTGGGAAAAAAAAAAGTCTAATTCATATTGGGTTTAATAGAATTAAGATACTTTTTCAGTGATTGGCCCCGTCAGAATGTACCTTGTCAGTTCATTGTGAGTTTGCATCTGCTGATCTTCTATGGTCCCATGTAGGAGTCTGGGTTTTTCGTGTATCATTTTGCTGTTCTTTCCAGGAATCCTTTTCTTAGTTGGGTTATATCTCCTGTTATGTAGCATGTCAAACTTCAGTCAGCTGTGACTTTGTAGGAACTTCATGAATGCTGTACAAGGTGGAGATGGGCTGGGGGCTGTCTTGTCAGGAGGCTTAAAGCCTGAGGCTGTGATACTGCAATTCCTGGAGGCACTTAGCTGGGTGTATCTTTAATTTGAGAGAGTCTTCCAAAAAAATAAATATATAGACATTTATTTTGGGAGTGGTGGGAATGTACTATTTTCACTCTGTAAGCAGTTTTATTTTGGGGAATTTTTGTCCCATTTTGGGGAGTCTACAACTTATTAAAAATTAACTGGCTACTTACTAGTAATCCTAGTTAGCATGTACAAAAACTGAGATGACTGCTTCAGGTCACAAGCTTCATTTTAATTAGAATTCTTTTTAATAAAATGTTTTTTTCTAACGTATATCTTTCTGTTTAGAGATATTGCAAGGAACAGTGGAGGGAATTCTCAAAGCACTGATTAGCAGGGAATGTCAAATCATAATTCTGGCACAATTCAATAAAACTTTAGTCAGGATTTATTTAGATTTTCCCTACACTTTTTTCACAGATCTTTCCTGGCAGTAAAACATGGCACGTATATTTGCAGCTTGAGAGCAATGATGTACCAAACATTGTTCAGGTTTTTTTGTGATACTTTACAGTTACATGACTAAGCAGCATGACTACTGCTGCCTTTTGTGCTTTTATAAGCTTTCTGTCAGTTCTATGGCAAAACATATGTGGGCAATGTATTTATTTATGTTTTTTAATTAGAGTACAGGATAGTGGTGTTGCAACCTTGGTAAAGCCCATGCTGCTGGGTCCAGACCACATTGCTGTATGTGGGCTCTACACATTCACCTCTCCCAGGCTTCCTGAAATGAAGCAGGCTCCAGACGGCTGCATCTCACCTTTGTGGTTGCCACGTGGAGGTTCAGGTCCTCTGCTTAGGAGTTTCTCCTGCGAGATGAGTGAGACAATGTCATCTCAGTTGTCATTCCGCAGTTTTGGTTACTCTTGACTTTCTCTAGACTTCCCAGTAGAATAAGTATGTTTTCCAAGGGACTATTTGGGAGCTAGAACACTAGATCCTACAGGTCATCTAAATGCTTTACAAAGGTTTTGATACTAGTCCTGTACAGCATAAGAAATAGCCTGTATATTTTTTGTGTATTCAAACTGGCTCTTGCTGTATTTAGTCCCAGAAACATATAAGCAATATGCTGGTCATATTTAAGCTGGCTGCTCTGCAGGGCTAGACTAGTCTGAGATGGTAAATGTATGCTGCAGTGTGCTGGGGTGTGAGGACTTCAGGTTGGTTACTGTCTTTCAGAAGTTTTCATCCATTACGCATTACAGATATACTTGCAGATATCAGAGAAAGGAGCTAAGTACATTTCCCTGCCTCTGCTTTCCTCTGTTACTCTTCAGTGTTTTGGGGTTTATGTCAGAGTCTCTGGAACATTCTGGTTTTGACAAAGTTTCTTCAAGTAAATTGAAATCTACTAGCAAGTTTTCCTGTAATACATTGTTTTTCTCTTTCTCAGCTTATATGTTGAAGCTGATAAGCCACTGAAGTCTCCCAGCAGATTTGCATGGTTGCCTGTCTGTAGAGTGCAATCTGACAGCCTGGTTTGCGCTGGATGGCAACTGCCTTTTTCCTTGAAAGCTTTCCAACTCTGCTCACCATCATCAACAGCTAACAGATCTCCTTTGTTAGCCTTGCCTCAGATGCAAGGGTCTTGCTAGTCATCTCCTGGGGCTTTTTATCTCACTATGGAAGCAAAAAATGCATTTTAAATGGAAAAAAGTTTCCAAAGCAGTTGGTAGTCTAATACAAGGCAGGGAGAGAGAGAGAAAGATAGTCCCTGTGAACAGCCATAAGGCTTAGACATACAGACAGACATAGACAGCTTTACCACATTGGCACTAATACTTTCAATCTTTTTACAAAAAGAAAATATTGCCAAGATGCTAATGTACACACATGGTAGCAATATGTTCATGAGGAAGTGTAGTTAATTACTGGAGCTGGACTATATGGACTGTGTGTTACACAGATGGACTGTGTGATACACAGGCACTTTTTAACTATGTGGATTCCTACTGAAGTGGCACAGCTTAATGACTCACTTGGATTAAAGCTGCTAAAACCTATTGTCCCAATAATCCAGGATTTAAGCATGCAGTAATTGTATGTATCATGCATGAAAGAGCAATTTGTAGCTGTGGAAATTTTAACACTGTTCTGAACTACTTGGCTGTTTTCTTTATGCCCAAGAGTCGAAGTTTGAGTCTCAGCTGTGTTTGCCGCATACAAAGGGTGATTCCTTTCCTTACTCTTACTATTGCAAACTAGAAGCAACTCTGCTGAAGTACATGAAAGGGGAGGTAGCTTGAGTCTCCTCAGCAGTAAGAAATTGCTTGTCAGTGGGGTCTGCTTAGTGTCTTGCCCTGCAGGTTGCCACACATGAGCCTTGCTTGTTTTCATTCTGTCATAGAATGATTTGGGATAATAGGCAGACCCCATCTGTTTCTATTTTAAGACGATTTGCTTTCTTTTTCAAAATCTGCCCATAAATAATCACAGAGAGAAAAATACTGGGATGTGAAGCACACACCATGGGCTTAGCACAGAAGGTCCTGCTTCATGTCTACTAGCACTTTCACTCAGGTATTGAAGCATGTTTCATACCTGACATCCAACATCACCTATGCAACTCCTTCAGGTCTAAATTGGAGTGTTACTGGAAAGGGTTTGATGGATGGAAAATTAACCTTCTCCAGGAACTGCTTCCTTCCTCTCAGATTAAATCAGGGCATCTCCATAGCTGTACTATCTTACTGTGCCAGGTTCATACTGAGAATCTGTGTGGATCAAGCACAGATTATGGATGTGATGTGTGGGGTGAGAGGGTGTGTTATGACGCACAACTTGGGAGGACATATTTGCAGCTGCCTGCATGCCTGTAGCATGAGCTTTACTCTACTATGAATTCTGCTCTGTGGCATTTTAAGGTTTTCCTTATCCTGAGGTGTAGCTGATTGTTACAGAGAAGCTGCCTGACACCCTTTCTGTCACAGACAGACTTTTCAAGACAGATTAGCATTCCCTCTAAGCACCGTAGAATTGGGAGGCTGTGAACCCAGGCCGGTGTGAGTGATTGTACATGGGTATTAGCTAATTCATAGAGTATTATGGTAATTAGGAAACATGAGACTTCACAAAAATAGACATCTTGTAGTACTGAGAATATCACAAATGTTTCTTCTCCCATGTCAATTTGAACAGTGCTCTTGGCTATGACATTACAGTAATCAGCTTAGCAAAATTTGTTGTGCATGTCTGATGGTAATGAATCACTGGTTGTTATTCTTTTAGTTTGAAATCCACTCCCTCTTTATAAAACAGGGAAGTTAGCAGCCAGGCTTCAGAAGCTGCAAGGCAGAGATGGGGCAGGAGTCCAAATCCACACTCCCAACAACTGTGGGGTTGCAGGAGGGCACCCTAGCATGTATCACTTTGGCCTCATGCAGCAAACTGCATGTCTCACATTCAGGCATGAAGAGCTTTGGGATCTGCACAAACGTGGATTATGTCCCTGTCAAACTTCTGAAATGGTTTCTTTCTGGTTACAACAAATGTTGGAGGTGTAATATTTGTATATTATTGTGTCTATGTGAGTGTGCCATTCGTTCTTCTCCCCTGCTCCAGGGTGGGTTTTACAGTATGTGGGGCTTCTGCTGTTATCACTTATGGGCATTTTCTGAATGTGGTAAAATGAAGAAATGATGGAAAAGTGAAGTCTCTGGTTAGAAACACGCTTCAGCTGGATTGAAACAGTTCACACAAGATGGAATTGTAGGCAGGCTTTTTTCAGATGCTTTTTTAGTTGATCCAATTTATAATCTGTCCCTGCAAACATGCCATTTCTAATGGGTTCCATATGCCTGTAAGCCTTCCTGTTATTTCCTACTTTAAGGATTGCTCTGTTCAGCAAGAAGTCTGCCACTCTGCAGCTTGTCTAAGGGTTTGTTATTTTTAAAATCCCAAACAAAAACTGGAAGAGGGCCTCGGATTGGATGCCACTTTTACAGTAATTCTTCACAACTAACCTCGACCACTGTTCTGATGCCACTGGTGGCAACACAGAGTCTGTTTAAAGCACATATGCTAATGTAAACAAGAGAGGTTGAAGTATTTTGGCAGCCAGAAGTAGCCACAGTAATAGAGACTGTATAGGGAGCTCAAGATGTCCACTTGCTGGTGCTACTATAGAGTTTATTGTTTTCCTCATTCTTTTATTTATTTTCTTTTTTCTCTCTAGGTCTCTAAACTGCTTTTATGCTGAATTGTTTCATCTTGGTTCCAGAGAATGGTTCTGTAAATACTCCTCTCAGCCACATTTTATGGTCTGTGAGTATGGAAGGGTTTTGAAAGCTCATTGCTACTTTACTGCCCACACATTTCCCTATCCCCTATTCTGCTGCTGTCTCTTCCATCCTACATTAATCCTCCATTAACATTGTAAGGCATCGATGAAGGATGCCAAGGTCACTCCTGTGCCAGCAAGCTTTTGCAGCTATGGACAGTCATGTCTTATTGCTGAGTATGCCAGTTTTAGTTTTTCTCAAGAGGAGATTACTAGGAAAATTATTGCTGCCAGCTGAGCTCCTGAATCCCTATTATTTTCCTACTGAAACAAGGGCATTTTGCAAATCCAAATACCTTGGCCAAGACTGAAGGCCTCTCCTTTCTGTGCCATTTGCAGTGTATATCCAAAAAAGGTTCCCTAGTTAATAATCTCCTAATTTTCAAATTAATGCAATTAGTGTTTGAGGTAGCTTGATAAGATGGAAGAAACATGGAGCTGAACTGCCTCTGGCAATGTCTTCCCATCACATGTGACCTCGCTTCGTCAGATCTCTCATCCAATTCCATTTCAAAGAAACACCTCTACTTAAAGCACCTACATAGGCTTATGATGGGAAAAAAAAATCAGTAGTATATTGACATATGAATTACTATTTTTAATTTGTATTAGACTTGCTGCTACAGCTTGTAAAGTGCTACACTAGGCATTTTACAAACAAATTGTGAGAGGGAGTCCCTGCCAACACAGAGTTTATGATCCAGTCAGACAAGATAGACCAAATGCAAGAAAAGGCAAATGTCATCTTTATTTTGTGTCTGTGTAAACTGAAGCCTTGGGAGAGAGTTTCTTCAAGGTCGTAGGCAGCCTCAGTGAAAGATACATGTATTGAATCCTCGTCTTCCAAGTCCTTGGAAAATGCACGATACGTTAGACAAGCATTTCTCATAAAATACTCTGAACATTCCTCAAATTGAAGTCCCCACAAAAAGTAGAAGTTTGAATAGGAGTTGACTTTGAGTGACTTGCAAACTCAGAGCAAAACACCTATTAAGAAGCCATGAAAAAAATCTGGTTAATCTCCTGAGGAGGATAGTAATTAATTAATGTAGAATAGTCTTGATTTGATTTAGTGGGCTCAATTCTTTACTGGTTTTGTGGTTAGAATATGCTGAAATAATCAAGTTGTACAAGCTTATCACAGTCTAGGGCAGGGTGGGCTTGCTTTCTCAAAATTCAGTGTCTAGCAGCTGGGACATTAATGAGAAATGGAAAAAACACAATTTTGCCCTTTTAAAAAAAGAATCTTCTCTTCTGCAAACCCAAGAATATTAGCATGAGATGTGGTTTGGTCTGGCTGAAGTATGGTAAAGGGGAATCTAAGCTTCCATGAGCTACAAATGAAAGTACTCATCCCCAGACATGTAGAATATAAGCCTGTCACTTTTATTTGAATTGTTTGTATTCAGAGGGGATGGTAAAGAAACTTAATTGTCTATTTTGCCACATGAGCAGCAGTTAGCTTGTCCAGACCACAGGACTCTCCAACTGTTGTAAATTAGATGGGAGGCGAGCAATTCTTGTAAAAGGTCCCCAGGGATTCATATTTATAAATTCCATCTAATAGCTACTTAGTATCAACAAGAATATGTCAGTATCAACACATGAAAAATTAGTACTGGAATATAATGTGTTAAATCTTGAATTGCTATCGCTGACTAATGAGGACTGACCTTTGCAGCAATATATACAGTCAGTTTATTAAAGCAGGGACAGAGCAATCTCAAAGCCTTTGGTCAATCTAGGTTGCTTGGGGCTGAGGAATTTCCATTTAAAATACCTCTTCAGGTGATAAAGACTGATTCAATAGAGATCAGCTAATAAAGAAAGTGCTGGAAGCTACTATTAAATTCTAGCTTCTGTCAGCTTAACAGCAAAAACTTTTAATGAGGAAACCATAAAAGCTGACCTAATGAATCAGAAATGCTTTTCCTTGCTGGCTAATTATAGAGTGCCTAGAATATCTTTTGACATATGTAATTTAGAAAATAGGGGTCTATTGAGCCCCCCTGCTCTTGAAGGAAACCTGATGCGTAGCAGAAAACTGGAAAATGCTCTCCTAGGAGGATATGGAGTTAGACTTGGTTTCACTGAGGAATCTCTCTGTCAGGTGGGCTGGGTGTAGAGGACATACAATCAAATTAAATTAGTGGTCAATATGTATAAATATTGTTTTGTGTAATGTGCTATGATTGTGGAGGATATGTGATGGATATGAATGATTGCTGCATGCATCTGGTCTGGGAAAGAGCATTATGATAATGTCCTAATCAGTAAAGTAGAAAATATATCAGGATACCCTGTTTACAATTACAGTGTGAGGTGAGATGTCTAAGGATGTCACTGAAGAAGACGTTTGCTGTTTGCTTAAAGTTTTTCTTCTATTAGCAATGCATTTTGACATCAACATTTTCTTTTTTTGTGACCGAGGGGAAGTTGGTAAATATTGCAGAAAAATCTAAAAGTCCAAGCCTTGATAAAATTGGTTACTTAGGAACACAGTTAAGAAATAGTTTACGCTCGTGTTGTCACTTCTCAGTTTGCTTTCCACGAATTCTCTATTTCTATATAGGCAAGATAGATAAAAGAAGGATGTATTCTTATTTGGCAGACATGAAGCACAGAGAAATAAAATAATTTTAAAAAAGTTGCAATGGAAATTTGCATTAGAGCTAGGAACAGAACTCAGATTTTGAAAGTCTTAATTTGGAAACAGAACTGCAGCCTAAGTCAGAATGTAAGGGCGCAATTTATGCTTATTGTAGCCTAGTTCCATTTTCATATGAAACTTCCTGCATTACTAGGTCCAGTCTGGGTTTTTCTCTTCAATTCCTATCCTACAGAGCTCTGAAATATATAAAACACATTTACAGGATATCTAAGAATCCTGATAGACAAATGTAAGGTGTTTGGGTTTTTTATGTGTTGGGTCAAAATGTGGTTCATAGTAGAAATTACAACCCAGTTTACAGAAGTTGACAGTTAAAGAGAAAACCCGGATGTGCAACATATTGTAAAGAAACAACTCCTTCCCTCTGTGATTCAGAAACAAATTCTTAAGTTAAAAAGTTAAGGGTATACAAGTTGTGGGTATAATCCAATTGAGATGGGGTGGAAAGGACTCTGCAGTTTTAAACTGTAGCAAAATACAGGCAACTGTTTTGAACAAAAGCCTCCTGTTTTCGGTGTGGTGCTACACTCAGATTCAAAGATCATCTAGTCCCAAGCGCCCCTCCAAAGGCAAGACATATTCCACCAGACCAGACTGCTCAAAGCCCTGTCCAACCTGGCCTGGAATATCTCCAGGGAAGGGGCAGCTGCAACTTTTTTGGGAAGCCCATTCCAGTGCCTCACCATTTTTAAAGCTTAACAGGGACTCCTAGGAGGTAGGAATTATTTTCTGTTAAAGTAAGAGGTTTACTCTGGTTTCTTGTAGACTAAAAGTGACACTTTTGAAGATTTTCTTTCAAATTTCCTCAAAGTTTGAAACTAAAAAGTTTCAAAAGCTATAAATAAAACTTTTAGTTAAAAAATAAACTTTTAGTAAAAAACTAAAAGTAAAGCCAGCTGAACTGAGCAATGTTGCTGCATGTTCCAATAAGCTCCTGAGGAGGTGTTGGTTCTGGGGCTAAGGCTTAGGGTGGGTGAGTTCTTTAGAACAACATCTTTTGTAGGAGTGAGTAGTATTACACTGCATACTGGTTGCAATACTGTTGGTGCTGGCATTGCCATAGGAATGGAAGGCTATGTGGCATGTCCCCCACAGGGGTTGCACAGATGTTCCAAGGAAGTCTTCTCACAGAGAAAGTGATAGCTGGAGGTGGAGAGCTGAGAACCAGGTTCACTGCAGAGCTTGGGCGTGTGGTTTAACAGTCTGCTGCTATGGTCAGAACTGTAAGAGGAAGCAGCTTTAGTGTAGGTCTAAAGTCAAGCTGTCTGTAGGCTGGTTCGGTTATACCATACCGACCCTATTCTTTTTAGGTGCTAATGACTGATGCTAGCTGTAACACAACTGATCTTGCAGCCTTATTTATTTAGCTGTAGGTACAAGTGTTCAGTCTCTTGTCCCATCATGAAAGAGCTGTAGACTATGCTAGGTTCCCTGCATAAGAACCTAGGGGCCAGCCAGTTTCTAGGCAGTTAGTGTTTTTCTGTCTTTAACCAGGTCTTGGTTTTCTTTGCGGGGCTTATTTGTAGACCAGATATTCCTTCATATGTCCAGCCTGCAAATGCTTGAATTTACTGCAGTTAATGCTAAAGTGCAGCTGGGGAGCTTATGAGCCTCATTAACACCAGCCCTTTTTAAACGATATGGTTAATGCCTGTGGGACTGCACTTTCTCTCCTGCTCCAACACATCCTTAGTATCTCCAGCTGATGCTATTTGTTGATATCTGTGTCTATCAGGCTAGGGGTACAGGCTGTTCTTCTCTGCTAGGCGTGCATGAAATATGTCCTAGTTGTGAGAGGGATGGGAAGCAGAGCTGACTGTGTCTGTCTTGCATCCTGTATGTGAGACTTGACAAGACAGGCTCTGTGCCAACCTTCCAGAGATTTCCTTGTCAAGTACAGTCAAAGGGAGCCATAGCAGAGGGTGAAGAGACTCCATCTTCACATTAAGGAAGCCATTTAGGAGGCAGTGCCTACCTTATTCAAGAGACTAGACATTACAGTGGTCCAGTGATCCAGCTGTATTTAATTTCTTATTATTTTCTTCATGCTTGCATATGCCACATATCCAATACAAATAAATTTCCTTTGTTCTTCTCTCTTAAGAATTTGAATGATTCAGATTTGGGATGCTCCTTCTTTGTTCTGTGTTTTGAGCCTTGAGAATTACGTCCTGAGCTGTTTTGTTAGGAACTTTCTTTCCTAAGTGTGTAATTCTCTGTTATTAGCTTTAAATGTCACAGGGATTCACAATAGCATTCCAGATTTTTTTCACATTGGGTTCAACTCTGTGGCAAATCTGCAGTGCACTATTTTAGAAGCAACTTCTGTCTAGTCTTTTTGTGTGTTATTTGAATTTTAAGTGAATACATAATTGCACATAGACCCATTAAGAAGATTTATGGTTCTCTATATTTCCTGTGTGTTTAACATCCTCAAATTTTTCACTGGGCCTTCTGGTACTGTTTATTTACTTAGCGTTGGTTTTAGGCTGTAGGCATTAATAATTTTATGACTGACTGTTCCTAACAGATGGCTTTATGGGCTGTAGCAGCCACCAAAGAGCAGTGCCAGGGCACAAAATGAAACCATATATAATACAAATAGTTGTGTGTAGGCTTTCTGTAGGTCACAGAAATACCTCATTTATTGAATATTCTGTAAAGGAAGGTTAGAAACACCAGCTAACAATGGAGCCAAAGGCACTCCCTCTGGATAATATTAATGCTATATTATTGTGACTTGGACGAGTGTGTAATTGGTACCAGTCAAAGGGGCCCTCCTCCTTTTTTGAGTGTCTTATTAGAAAAGTCTATAGATTCATGGCTTGTTACAAGTTAGTGTGTGTTTGCAGACAGTACATGGTCTGTTACCCCTGAAAATAGAGCAGCTTATTGACTTTTAGGAGTCTGTGTAAAAAGGAGTGGAGCATGTGCAATAAAGTGATTGACCTATTTTTGTGGAAGTCAGTGGAGAGGGCAATACTAGTCTGTTCTGTGCCCTGTAAATCTGCAGGCAGTACATTGCAGTACCATGTAGGTAGTTTTTTCTTGCTTCTGTTCCATGTTAATGTTCTTCTATATCCAGGGAAAGGATCCAAGTCTATAGGCCAGTGAAAGCTGTATGAGACACAGTTTTGTGAGCCTATTTTAAAAAATTATTTTAACAGAAAGCTTATACATATTGACATGAAAGAAGTTCATGTATATTGGCATAAAAGAAGCACATTATAGGCTTGTAATCTTGAAACCCTTCTGGGCTTATGCCCAACTTTTCTGGTGGAACTCAAAAATCTTGTGACTCATTGGCAGCCTCTGATACTGCAAATTGGGGACTTATCATTGATCCCACAGAAGTAGTGCCAAGGTTTACCTTATCTTGACAAGACTGGATTACATTCAGCTGCATGTCAATTACTTACAGAAGTTACAGATAGCTCCTGCATAAATGGAGATGTAACAACTTGTAGCATGATTAGAGAATCTTAAACTGTTTCCCCTGCTTTTAATGATTGTAGAGAGACCACAGGAGACAGGAAAAAAGAAATCACTGAGTCTCCTAGATAACTTGACTGGCTTAGTAATCTTGGTAAGAAATCATTACCTGTTTGTGCTTTTCAAAATACCACAGCCAAAGAGACAGAAAGGGAAGAATTGGTCCTACGTGATTTCTTGAGGTTTAACTTTGCTGTGCTGGTCTATAAGCCATGTGATGAGGGTGTCTTGTTGTAAAGATATTGTGCAGCATGATTAGGAAATAAAAAGGCCTTTTCTGCCAGTGGTAAAAAAAAAAAAAACCCTGGTGGTAATCTTTATGCCATGGTTCTTGTCTAATAATTTGGGAAAACATTGGGCCAAAGGAGTATCAAATCACTGAGTAGTTCTTACAGAACAGAGCACGTATGTAAATTCAGTGTAAGGGAGCAGGGCATTACTGTCCTCTTCTTTTGTATATATGACATGATGAAAACAATAGAGAAGTCTGATGATGTAGTTCAAAATATTATATATTTGAAATAGTTGAGTTGTGCTCATGCTTCATGAAAAAAATATTTGAAGATTAGAGGCAAAATGACTTTTGTTCTTTTTAGTAGAGTGAAATAAATATGAAGACTGAGATTAAGCCTTAGCAGCAAATGTCAGTATGTATATGAATGCACAAGTAAATGCTTAATAATTTGCCATCAATGCAGGAGCCAAGTTAAGCTTTTCATATTTCACTGTAAGCCATACTGTCACCAGGCTCTGGTAGTTCCTCTTTTATTTGATGGCTTGACCTCTTCTGAATCATTACAAAAGATATCTTTTCTCTGCAGAAGCCTGGTTTAAAAATGTCGGTCATTATGAATTAGGTTCAAAAGAGATTCCTGCATGGTGGGATTTCAGTGATGTCTCTGAAACTTTAAATTATGATCATGTCAGAACACTGGAAGCTGATTTGTATGCAGATATCAACAGAAGCCCTGTCATAGCCTGAAAGTAGGATTTGAAAGGTTCTGCACTTTACATTGTAGGTTTTTGTGCTTGCTCAGGACCAGAAGAATTATTATCAGTTTTGTCTATAATAAATTCATACTGTCTCAAATGTGCTTACAGAGCAACAAATCCTCAAAATACTTATCTAGAGGTCATGAATGCAACAACTGTAGGGAGACCTTGGTGATGAAAAATGGTGTGCAAATTTATAACATGTAGAGTTGTTCTGTCATGATGAAGGCCTGGAGTTGATCTCTTAACTTGCAAAGTAAGCTGGTAAGCAGCAACGCTATGGATCAGTTACTTCTAAAAGCAATTTTCTGATTGTCCTGGTAAACATGACATGATCTTTGCGCAAAGAGGGGTACTGCACAATGTGCTACCAGATGATTAGCTGCATGAAGTAGACAATCCTCTGTCCTTCCCTTAATGTCCAATGAGCTAATGGGATGGGCAACAGACTTGGATCTGTATTTTTCTTTGTTGGTAACACTTACTAAGTCTTTATACTTGGTGCCTCCCAATACTTGGGGGTTTCTTAAAGGTGGCTGACTATGTCACAAGAGGTTCCAGCTTGCCCTGAAAGCAAGCCATGGAAGTTTTAAACTTTTTAGTTTCTTTCCTTAAAAAATGCTCAGTGCCCTTCATGAAAAACATCCAGCATATATTAATTACACACTTGCTGATTTATAGATGCTAATTTATAGTGGGATCCTACTTGCTTTGAAATTCTCTCTGTTTTTTTCTTTTGATAGCAAGTGATAAGTGGGAGGTGTCCCTGCCCATGGCAGGGGTTTGGAACTAGATGATCTTAAGGTCCTTTCCAACCCTAACTATTCTA
>JASSUY010036148.1:15415-42980 GCA_032466535.1 Forpus xanthops
GCTGACGTTTGCAGGGTAACTGTAAACATGAATAGTTGTGCTGTGTGTACGCCTTTCTAGTACAAACAGCACAACTAGCAGTATGACAGTTAGCATGAATATATAAAATATTCATACCCTGTTTAAGTATGCAATGATGAGCTCAAAGAACATCAACTCTTTCACAAGCTTGTCAGTTTATTATTCATGCTCTGTACAGTTGAAATCTGTAGACACTATTTTTAATGTGCACATTATATGTTAAGAAATATGTCTTATTTCACTTAATTTTTGGAAGGCTTACATTGAAAATGATGCTTATCCTCACCTTGTATGCTGGGCATGAGAATTAAAAAGTCCAGCCCTCTCTTTTGGGATATTTGTGTCTTGATTTAGATTAAGCTTTTTTAAAGTTTTCCAGCTAAGGTGTTCCTTAGTGAACAGGCAACTGCTAATAAAGTGGCAACACTGTGATGTTATGGCATGATTAGTATTGTTTACTGCTCTTGTTTCTGTTTTCTCAAAATTACTGGAGATTTTTCCTGTGCAAAGCAGGCAAGAACCTGAGTTAGGTAAGATGCAGTTCCAGTGACTTGGTATTGCTCTAACAACTTAAGTTTGGCTATTTGGGGAAAGTAAACTAACTTTTATCCAGTTTAAGTATGGACATAGTGTGTCTGAAATCACCCCGTGAATGTAAATGTATATTCCCCAATTTTCCCTAAATGTTTGAACTTGCTGTATAATTTCAACAAAACATAACAGGATAATAAGAAGCTTCAAAATACTGGATTCTTAAGAGAATCAAATAGAATTTTTAGCATTCAAAATCGTTAGTTCAGCCTGTCACCAAACCCTTTGCTCTCTCCAGTCACTAACTGCTCATGTCCCGCTGACCACTTGGGAGGCACACAATGCTTAGGCTCCTGGTGAAAAAGCTTATGTGTAGTTTGGGACAGAGTGCAGCTCAAACCATCTCTTGCCCAAGGGGGAAATTTAATAAAAACAAACCTCTGATGGTAAAATGGAAGTGATGGGGACTTGGACTGTTACCTTATTTACGTCAATTGTAAAAAAATAAAAGCAGTCAGCCATGAGGAACAAATGAATTGAAAATAAAACATCATTCATGTCAGTGCTCATGCGACAGTTCTTGACAGACTTTTTACCTTATTCTGCATGCTGGCTTTATCTTGCAATGGCTTCTAAGACTGGGGTCAGGAATGACTATAATCCTAAAAAGCATGATCCAGGTCAAATCAAATGCAGACCCCCACACTGATTCCTGAAATGCCATGATTCCATCATGTGTCTTTCAGCAAGTTTGTACAAGGCTTCACTCAATGGGGCTCTGATTCTTGACTCAGGCTTGTGCATTCATGATTAAGGAAAATTATTTTTCACTACTGTTGTATGGAAAAGAATTTCAGAAAAAAAAAGATTTACTGTTAGTTACTTCTGTCTAAATAGACATAATTACGAAGAACAGCTTCTCTTAGAGAGATCATCAGTACCCTTGTGTTCTAGTGGCATCAGAGCTATGAAAAACAGGATGGATCTTAAGGGCTAAACCATGGATTTTTTTAATAACTCGAGATTCCTTCAAGATGCAATAAAATTTTATCCAGGATTTTTCTCCAAATATTTACTATTTTCATGCCCAAGCTGAGTTTGCATAATAAACAGACAGAAATCAATATCCAACTTTCACTGTTTTGCAAGATGCGCTTTTTTTTTATGTGTATTCTTTCTTCCGTAATCTTTATTTAATGTTAAATTCTCTTTGCAGTTTGGATCCAACAATAAGCAATATTTATTAATGATCTTTCACATATGAATTGGAATAAGATATTACTGTGATAAAGGAATTTTAATGTTCAGCTGCACAATTTAAACTACTCTTTTGCTATACTGGATATCAAACTTCTGTGTAAGGCAAGTTTGTGTAAGGCATCTGGGCAATGAGAAAGGAAGCTATATCTACATTTATGGAACAAAGCTTGTAACTTCTGACTCACAGAGGGCACTAAGTGGAATTTGAGGATTATTCCACCAAAAGGGATCTAGGAGCCATCTAAATAAAAAAGAATAAGGAAAGACAGGAGGTGTCTGTGCAGTAAGAATGATAGAAAAGATTTAGAGATGGCCTGAATTAAATGTGTACTTGGTATTATTATTTCAGGAAGGATGACAGCACTGACCTTGGATTCTAAGGCAAGTGATTAAGAAACTGGAAATGATACCTGCATTGAAGGCAGGTATCATAGGATTTAGTATGCTCTCTTCTAAGTATATAGATAATCTCCAGCTCAGCCTTTGGGAGGCATTGCTTTATAAATTGGAAATTTTGGCAGCAAGGAGTGAGTACATAAAGGCATATCTGATACATAAAGTGAAGAAATGGTAGCAGATTATACTATACTACAAGTTAAAGGCAAAAATATTTGAATACCTGAAGGTAAATAAGAAATGCCATAAAATGTATCATTGGTTTATCAAATGTAGGCTTTTACCAAGCTAACATAATGGTGTTTCTTGGCGAAATAGATAATTTCTAGAAAAGAAGTGTTCACTGTATCATTCAGTACAATGCCACATGGGGTCTACTAGTTAGACTGGAAAATCATAAAATAGTTAGGGTTGGAAAGGACCTCAAGATCATCTAATTCCAACCCCCTTGCCATGGGCAGGAACACCTCCCACTAAACCATGCCATCCAAGGTTCTGTCCAACACAGCCTTGAACTCCACCAGTGATGGAGCATTCACAGCTTCCCTGGGAAACCCATTCCAGTGCCTCGCCACCCTTACAGTAAAGAATTTCTTCCTCAGATCCAGTCTAAGCTTCCCCTGTTTAAGTTTGAACCCATTATCCCTTGTCCTCTCACTGCATTCCCTCATAAAGTCCCTCCCCAGCATCCCTATAGGCCCCCTTCAGATACTGGAAGGCTGCTATGAGGTCTCCACGCAGCCTTCTCTTCTCCAGGCTGAACAGGCCCAACTCTCTCATCCTATCTTCATAGGGGAGGTGCTCCAGTCCTCTTATCATCCTCGTGGCCCTCCTCTGCACTTGTTCCAACAGTTCCATGTCCATTTTATGTTGAGGACACCAGAATTGCACACAACATTCCAAGTGAGGTCTCATGAGAGAAGATGATATTAATAAGAGACTCTAGTATCTCATATTTTGCATTTCAAGAAATAATCCTGCACTAAAGCGAAGTTGAGGAGTTGGTATGCAATGCAGATCTTTGTCCAGGTCCGGTAGGTTGTGACAGGTATGACATATTCTGCCACTGAGCCTGTTTACTAATAATTAAAATATGAGAGTATGCATGCTATTGATGCTATACTTTTTATGATTTACTTTGTATTTTCTTAAAAAGCAGGAAATCTCATTTTTCCTCAAAGTCTGTGGTATGTCTCTACAAATGAGACCCTTGACACACACTGAAATTCACAGGATTCCCTCAGTCAGATGGGAAAGTTAGAATTATAATAAAATTGTGAGGTGATATTATAATTTTGATTTCTGGCTTATGTTACCTGTGAAAGTGGTTAGCAGAACAGGAAATTTAAGATGCAATCCTAAGTGAGATAAAAATCTGATTTCAAGCGGTTTCCTTTCTTTTATTTTTCATATACTGATTTACCCATTTCCTTCTATTTTTTTGTCCTTGTGTATCAGTGTGATAGCACCTGTGTTCCTGCTATACTTCCGTTTCTGATTATTGCTCCCTTGTTGCACTGCTTCACCCACTGAAGGTCATTCCTACTTTCTCCAGAAAGGGCTGAGTTAGGAAGAGGGAAAACGGGTTTTGTCATTTGCTGCCAGATTTGCCTTTATGGTTCCAAGTTTTCCTACATTGGGTTATTAACCATAAATGCCAGCCTTTTGAGAGCTCCTTGTAATCTGTTTCAAAAAACAATGGTTTTGTGCCTTGTGTCAATCCTACTTCCCTTTCCCTTTCCTTGAGAGCGTTTATTGTCTTCCTCTTTATTTCTGAGGCCTCAGAGAGTCACACAAGTGGTGTGCATATGGCGTAGACTTGGCAGCAATGTTTTGGTTGTGTGAGGCTGCTGATGGAAGGGTTGCTCCTCCTTGCTCTACGACAACAGTGCAGCCCTGTCTCCGAGAGCATACAAGCAATAGGAGGTCAACTCAGACTTCTCTCAGTAAATGCGCACATGGATGCTATGCACCATCAAATCTCCTCACAACAGATTCAGCAACAAAGCAGTTGAACTGAAGTAGCTTCAGGAGATAGTAGCTCCATAGTTGCTCATTGGATCTATGGTTTATTTAACTTTTTTTCCTGGCTCTTACACACCTGCTTACTTCCTTACTTTGTGCTGTGTCACTAAACTAAGTTCTGGGATCACAAGCTTTAGTCCAAAGTGATAAAATTATTAGAGCTAAGCTTGAGAAGAGAGTGACATGGAAAATAACTTATCCTCTTTTTTCTTTCTGTTACTGGTAAGGATTAAAACCAAATAAAAATTCCTTTTTGTATGGAAATACTACTTCTGAAATTGGCAAGCTAGTGAGAGGGTGAAATTCCAGGATTCAAGGAAGTGAAGACTGAATCCATGAAAGGGAGACCTGTCTAAAAACCTTGTGGCTCCATCATTAATATTAGAAGTGGGAAAACTAAAGAAGTTTAAAGTTGAGAGCTTTAAACTAGGTTCAAAGGCAGAAGGAGATAATGCCAAGTTTGCTAACAATGAGCCATGGGATAACATGTCACTGTTGGTGCCTGGATCCACAGGGCAACTTAAACGCCTTTATGCCAATGCCAGCAGCATGGACAACAAACAGGAGGACCTGCTTATGGCCTGGATAGGTGGATTCTTTGCTGAATTGGAAGCCAGCATTTACCACCAAAGAGCGGTAGTAAATGGTATCACATCTAATTGGTGACCAGTCACTAGTGGTGTCCCTCAGAGCTTGGTGCTGGGGCCAGTGGTTTTTAACATCTTCATTGATGTTCTGTATGAGGGGATTGAGTGCATGCTCAGTAAATATGTGGATGACAGCAAGTTGGCTGGGAGTGTTGATCTGCTGAAGGATACGAAGGTTCTACAGAAGCATCTGGACAGGCTGACTGATGAGCTGTGGCCAGTGGCATGAGGTTCAAGGCAAAGTTCTGTGTCCTACATATGGATCAAAACAGTCCCATGCAATGCTACAGGCTTGAGGAAGAGTGGCTGGAAAGCTGCTTGGTGGAAGAGGACCTGGGGGTGCTGACTGATGGCCACTGAACATGACCCAGCTTGCACCCAGTTGGCCAAGAAGGCCAGTGGCATCCTGGTATGTATCAACAGTAGCCTGGCCAGGAGGCCCAGAGCAGTGGCTATCCCCCTGGTCTGCTGAGGCTACACCTTGAATCCTGTGTTCAGTTCTGGGCCTCTCACTACAAGAGACATTGAGGTGCTGGAGTGGGTCCAGAAAAAGGCAGCGAAGCTGGTAAGGGGTCTGGTGAATAAGTCTTATAAGTAATAGCTGAGGGAACTGTGGCTGTTTAGTCTGGAGAAGGATCAGGGTGGACCTTATTGCTTTCTACAGCTACCTGAAAGGAGGATGGACAGAGGAAGTGGCTGATCTCTTCTTCGAAGTGACAAATGACAGGACAAGAGGTAATGATTTCAGATTGTGCCAGGGAAGGTTTAGATTGGATATTAGGAAAAATTTATTCACCAAAAGAGTGATCAGATATTGGAACATGCTGATCAGGGAAGTGGTGGAATCACCATCCCTGGAAGTGTTCCAAAACCATCTAGATCAGGCGCTTAGTGACATGGTTTAGTGGTTGTCTTGGCAGTGCTGGGTAATGGTTGGATTTCATCTTAAAGGTCTTTTCTAACCTAGTTGATTCTATAAAAAGCAGAAATGCTTCCATCTTTCGCTTCCTGTTTGCAAGACAAGGCAGCTCCTCAGTGATCAGGTCAATGTATTTGTGAGGTTGCATTTAACTGTGTGTTTACTGGTTTTTGTGGCACCCTGGCCATGCTGCATGAGAATATGGGAAATTCATTGTCTGGTATAACCTAAAGATGGTACGTTTCTTTACCAAATTGGAGGAATGATGTCCTGATGTGACATGCCTCAATCTTGGCAAGATAGAGCTCTAATTGCATATCCAGCAGGTCTTCTGGTGTATATCAAGCTTCATGTGCAGACAAAATCTGAGTATTTGAGTTTCTTTTTATTAGAATCTTGAGCATGTTTTCTATCAACCAAAAGGTGTATAACCACAATTTACATAGCCTCTTGATATCATGTTTAGAAAGAATTTTTCCTCCACTAAATCTTCAGTGTTCAAAGCTAATTAAATTATTAAGTAACTTTAGTCATCCTTGTAGCCCACTTTGGGTTTCAGGAATAAATTCACCTTTCTTTGGAGGAAGATTTGTGTATCAGAGACACTGGAAGGAGTTAATGATTTGCATTTGATTGCTCTGAAACTACTTTCTTAATTGCAGATAACCTCCATGTAGGACCTGTACCTCAACTCAGCACAAGAGTAGAGTGAAGAAAAGGTGCAGGGATGCTTAATCTCCTGAAAGCCCTGTAGAGATGTCAGCTTGCATTGTGACCCCCATCTCACTGATGCATAGTAAAGCTGCCAAGCTGATGGAGGAAGCTTTCACAGGGCTAGGGTGAAGTCTGAGAAGCAAAGGCACAAGGTCCAGTCTTAATTTCTTTGTGCTAAGACTGTTGCACAGTGAAATGCTCTGTATTCAGATATAGAGTACATTTCCTACTGCCAGAACACATAATGCTTGCTCTGTATTGTGCTATTAAAACAATTCTTAATGCTGTTGCTTAAGAAGCAGATCTCCCTTGTACACACAAAATCCAGATAACTCAGGGAGATATGGCAGCCCTAAATCCCAGAGAGATTGACAGACAGGTGTTTCTGAAGTGTCACTTAAAGTGAAATAAATAAGGATAATACAGCATTGAAAACCTCCTACAGTTTCAGAAAATAGATACCCGTATTCTGTTTGCTAAAATACTACAGATAAGCATTACAAAGTATAGCAAAGCCAACCTAATTATATTACCTTCCAACTCTAGTCTGATCTATTTCACTAATATTGATTTCACTTTGTATCCCATTTGAGCTTACAATGGCAACTGAATTAAGCTAATGTACTTAATTTTGATGTCTATCTGTGTGGAGAAAGAAGAATATATGCCTGGTGGAGATCATTACAGGGAACAAATCCTCCTGTAGATTTTTGTCATGCTATGGCTCAGCATTAGTCAAGCAATGTATGTGTCTATGCAATTTAGGAAAAGAAAAATCAGAGACAATTCGCAATTTAAAAAGTCTCAAACAGGCTATTGAAGAGCTCATTAATTTTACAGCAACATCCATATATTGATTTCTCACTCTGTAGGTAGAATTTTTGTATAGATGACATTTTGAAATTGGTCAGAAATCGCACTCTGTTTCTTAGGATTATGTATTACCATTTTTTTAAACGTTATGCACTTGGGTATAATCCATAAACATCTACTGTATTTACTTAACAGTCTTGCCTCCCAGCAGCAGTCCTAACAGAATGATGAGGAGTCAATCTGATAGACAGACAAAAAAAAATGTATGTTTAGTAGGCGGTGGGAGCATTAAAAATGAGATGACATTGCTGAAACAGGAAAAAAATAGCTTATACTTGCTATATAAACTTGGAAGATTAAATTATCACAGAATCAAGAACGCTTTAGGATTAGAAATAGTGAAAATGCTTTGAAAAGTAAAGAGGAGTTTAACAGCTGAATCTCAGGTCAAATTTAAGCAAATTTCTTCAAATACATGATAAAAAGAAAATAAACCTACCTAGTTTCAATACTTTCAAAAGGAAACATTTTGCTTCTATTTTGAAGGTGTGCTTACATACAGTTTGGGCTAGCAAGTCAGATTTGGGGCTATATAAAAAATTTGGAAATAAAACAGGAGTTAAGAAAGAAATGGCTTAAGGTCACCTTGAAGCACTGTTTGTTTTGTTTTTCTTTTTTTTTCCTTACGTTCTTGTGCTGAACAAAAATCCATTATTCACACAGTGGCAGTCAGACTTTCAACTGATTGGGTATTATGGTAACAAGAACATTCAGTGTTTTAACCCTCAGGCTCCAGGATACCTTCTGTAACTGCAAGTCATGGAGCCATTAATAGTAGTTACTCCTGGGAGTGTAGTACATGATTTCTGACTGAATTTTTGAATCATGGACTGAGGCAGAGACTAGATTTTGTATGACAAAGCTGGGCTGCAGCTCGGACACACAACTGTGGTTTTCACAAGAATGTTAGACTCCAGTCTAGAGCCCTAGACATGACTTTGCTTCAGTTAAACTGTGAAGAATGGTAATGAAGGCAGGATGCTGGCAGGCAGAAACTACACTCCTTTGCAGCCAGATCAGTGCTATATAGACATTATTTGTCATCTGAAAATATAGAGGCACTGCACCTTTTATTTATGAAAATCCAGGTCTATTAGTGCAGTGCTGCAGTGTTGAGCTGAAAGGGAAGTCACAGAATCCACTGCAGTGTTAGAATTTACATTTCTATGAAACCTAACTAGTCACAGGTCAAAAAGAGAACAGTTTTTTTAAAAGCAAAATCGCTTTTACAAAGGGTTTTGGTTTCTTTTTTACTTATTGTTTGAAGGGAATGAATGGCAACCCCCCAAGGCTTCAGATTTCACACTTGCCATTTTTATAAAGTAATAAAATTTTGTGTGTTGTGATACAGGTGGGTGACTAATTGATATGAATGTGTAAGGGGTGGGCAGCCATATTAGAGACCACCCAGAGTTGTTTGAGTTTGTCTCTACTGTTGACAGCCATAGCTATGACTAATTAGGGATACTGTCAAATGCTCAGCTTTTGCAGCATAGATGGAGCCTTGAACATCTGTAGGGTACAGCACACATGTGGCAACCTCAGTTCTATAGCTTTAATCCTAGCCTTTTTTCTTTTTTCTTTAATTGTAAGATAGATCAGGACCACCATTGTTCTTATTATAAACTGAGTTTGCCGCCTTATATCTCACAAGCTGTGCATACACAACTTTTTTGGTAGACACCTTATCCTTTTGTGTTAATTTGATATCTGACATTCAGGAAATGACCCTACTGCAAAAAGATGATGATTGCTTTTTACTAATTAAAATGTACCCTGACATGGGCTATTTATGTTAGCATTCTTAAAGCATCTGTCAGTCAATGAAAATTGTATGACCAGAAAAGGCAGGAGGTGAATAAACTGGTATGTGAATTCAGGCAATTAATTTTCAATTTTTCAGAGAGAAAATAGGCAAGGAGTCTTTGATCTCTGTCATTTCCAAGAGAGAGACCCCAAGCAGTGTGCACTCATTTATTTTATGGTATCCTTAGCCTCTGAAAGTATTAGCTTGTGCAAATTAAACAATTCATCTGGATTTCCTGAAAAATCTCCAGATTAAAATGTTTTCTACCGTTGCTTATTGAGTTTCTTAATTTCCTAATTTCACACTGCTCGATCTTCTCTGAAAGTCCTTCTCCTCATGTGACAACTGCCCAGGGTATTTTACCACTTGAGAGTGGCGCGCTCTGATGTGCGCAGCTGTTGCTTGGGATGTTGAGCAATACCTTGGATGATGAATATGTAAGACGAGACACACAGCCTAGCAGTCTGGAGCTGTCAGCTTTCCCCTCTGACAGCTTTCCTGTGTGGTGATCTCGAGCTAATTTAGGCCAGTCAAGGATTACCATTGCTGCTCATCCCAACAAGTGATTCCAGGCTGTTATTTAGGAATTTCTGAGCACGATGATTATATTTGGAGAGGAGCAAATGCTTTTGCTTTCTTGCCCTTTCTTATCATTATCATGACAGATAAAGACAGACACACACAATATGTTGTCCTAGAATTCATGCTGTTCCAAAGTCTCGCATGTCACTTTGAAATCCAAATCCTTCACATGACATCTGGTATATAATAAGCACTTCAAAATCATTGAGAGATGGAAGTGACAAAATCATATTTATTATAATTTTAATAGGCTTATTGAGGAGAGCAAGGCTTGATGTCTAAGTTTTCATGTGACCTATTGCTCCCGGTTTCATGTTCTCAAATGCATTACCACAGTCAGTAGAACAGAACTTTCAGCTGGAAGCATTGGAACAGCCCCCTTTTTATTTATTTATTTATTTTAATGTCTTATGAATGAGAAAATCAAGATACAAACACAGAAGGTTCAACTTTGCCTTGTGACCAGTGTCACCCACTAGCACTTTTTTTGGTTTGGAGAAAATATACTCTGAGTCTGCATGTTAGCTGAGCATCCATGAATCACAGCCTCCTCCTCTTCTCATTGCTGAATCTCAAACTATTCCTTCTTTGTGCGCAGGCACCACGCTCTGTGGGCTTGCTGCTTTTTACATATATTCTTCTTTTCAGGAAGACATAAATTTTTGTAATGACTTTCTACTGAGTTATTTTAGCCTATGGCTTCTAAGCGTAGGATTTATTTCAAAAGCTTATTTTTCTCATTTTCCAGTGTTTTTTAAAATATATTTCATAAAAAGAAAAATCTTTGTGATGGTCACTGTGAGTAAACACAGTGCAATATAACAGCCACAGTGTGTGATTAGCAGGTAATACTGTCAAAGGATTTTAAATGGTGGTATATCTATCCAAAAAGGCAATGTTATTTTGTGGTGCTGGATTGCAACACATGTTTTAAAACTGACAATGTGTTTCCTGGGGATTGCTTTCACTGGAAGTGCTTCTTGCACCAACCTGTGAGAGATTCAGCTTAGCCTGTTCAGAAAGAGAATCTTCTGTAGGTTTTAGTGCTGGGTGCTAAGTTAGTGTTAAAGAGAAAGACCTGGGAAAGTACAGGTTTTTGTGCACTATCCTATAAATGCAAAAGAGATACATACAAACAAGGCTCATTTAACGGCCTTCCAAACAGTGCCATCGACATGAGAGAATTTGTGCAATGAGAAAAAAATATGTTGTACTTGGCTGGGTGAATGCTACAAGCATGTAACTAGGTGGTGTTTTGCAGTGAAATGCATATATGGCACTGAGGTCCCACAAGCAGGTGAGTGGACTTGAGTACTTGTTAGCATTACAGGATTCTAATCTTTAGAAAAAAAAAATCCCAACCCTGGGAAATCTCGACAATAACATCTACAGGCATTGTTAAGGAAATCTAGCAGCTGGGTTATAGTCCTCTGAAAGAGAAAGAAAAGGGGAGGACCTTGCTCCCTAAATTTTATTTACTCTATAATTTCATTCAAGAGGGAGATTTCCTCAAAGCAGCAATCACTTAAATGGGAGTAATGTGTATTCCAATTAATTCATCGCATGCTCATTATTTTAAAACCAATTTTGTCTGTTTTAAGCTTAAAAGTTTGTTGCCATTCCAGGCATTATAATTTTTTTACTTCTCTGCACAAGGTTCCTTGTTTTTATAGATTTCAGAACTCTCTTCAAAAGAGAAAACAATTGCAAAAGTATCTCTAGGAGACTTATTCATTGGTAATACCTTCAAGAAGGCATGTAGAACAAATGCAAAAGCAGAGAATCAGAATAGGAATTTTCCCACCTATTGGATTCTCGTGTTCATATTTTGCTAATGGAGGGTTTTTCTTGGCTCAGTTAGCTTATGTGGTCCTCCACCAACAAAGTCTTGACCTTTTTTTTTTTTTCTTGATAAATGACAGAGATATTGCTGGAATCATTTTCTGCTATCGCCATTTTGTGAGGTAATAATTTTTTTAGCCTTGATGATTAATAGTAGATGATTTATCATATTTCTGTGTGTGGCAGAGGAGAACAGACACCCTAATAGAGTTTTGTCCTTGTTACAGTGGCTACTGTAGAATTATGCAGTGAGTGCCGACCTCCAACTTGAATTCTGAGTAGATGAATCAGACAGGATATGATAAAAATATCATTAATCTCATTTTACATTCAGGGAGCTGAGTCAAAGAGGAAAGAAATGATTTCTCTAGGGTCTGTGGCAGAGGTGTGAACTGAAATCAAACTGTCAAGCCCTTGATTCTGTTTCTTACTTATTTGTGTTGCAGCAAATGGACCAAAGACCTTCTCTGCTTGATGACCTGTGGGCTTGCAGAGTAAAAATCTTACTTGATCCTGTCCAGAGACCCCGTGGTACAAGTACAGAAATGTGCCTCCATCACAAGGGTGTTTCTTTTAGTTGACTGTCTCATCAGGCCTGCCCTGGGAGATGCTGCCATCACAGTTTTATAAGGATGTGTGAACTTTTCTAATCAAAAAGGATGGATTTTTTTTTTGTGTACTAGACTACATAAAATAATATGGTCTCCTTTAGTGTGAGAAAACCTGCATTCACAAATTACTGGTTTATATATATAAAGGAGGCATCTTGCTTCTCTCTAATGGCAAAAGAAAAGGGATCTTCTGAAAAGAGAATAAGCCTGAGTTTTCTGGGAATTAGCTATATTTTTTGAACACTGAATATTCCTTTGAAATAGAGAGGATCTGGAAAGATATTCAACATTCAGTGATAGTGTTGTGTTAGTATCATTTGTTTGGGAATCACCTTTCTATTTGTAAAATATAACATACTTCCTTCATAGCTATGTAAATTTTTTAGTGTTGTGATGTGGCTATTCCATCATTTATTTTCTTCCTCAGGCAATTAGATAATTTCCTTGGTAATTATGCAGCACTTTTTGTTCATTACCTTGGCTTTAAAGAGAATGGACTCCCTAGGATTGGCCATTGGTCAGATAGACCCAATAAACATTCAAGGTCAAGAGTATATTACATTAAGAATAGTCCTGGTTACATAGAAACATGAGTTCCTCATTAGGCAGCCATTGTAGCAAATTAAATTATAGTCCTATAAATTTGATTGTGTCTGTGCTAGAGTGAGGTAGTGTCTCACTCTTCAATTTCCCAATGTACAAACTGCCATAAGCTGTAGGAATTCAGGAACTTTTTCTGTGACAAAGGAAGAGCCTAGGGCAGTAGACATGACACTGAATGAGAAAACTGTGAATATGTTGAAGGATGACAGAGGCATTTCTTTTGGCGACAAATCTACTTTTCTAGCCCATTTCTTTAAAAGAAATTGAACAGGGAACGTCTGCCACCTTTTGCTGTCTATCAGCCAGAGTGTAACATTAATTTAGGAGAAGTCATCTCAGGAGCAGGTTTGGCTAGGAAAGGAAATGAAAGACTAAATCCCCTGAAAAATACTTTTTTATCTGCCCACACTATCTGAGAATTTGAAGAATTTCAGTGATGTTTCATCATCTCTCCCTTTGTTACCGCATTTTGCAGAGAGATAAGTACAATGGATGATGTAATGCAAAAATCAGGAAACAATTATAAAACCTTTTTTATCAAATGTTTTATGAGACTGTATTTGCATCTGGGGAATATTAGAGTAAATATTGTGCAGGGAAATTAGTTTTAATTTCATGCTAACAGAAAAATCAACTCAGTTCTAATTAGGTTATGACTTTTAAAATACAATCAGGCAGTCATTTCAGTGGTTTGATTAGATTGTCCTATCATTTATTTAGGTTTTGATAAATACTATTTCAGAAAAAGCCTTTCAACATGCAAGCCTATCTGCAGCATAGGAGGTTTGATTTGGGAGGTTTCTTCTAAAAGCAGTAGTGAAAAAATGTTTTAAGTAAGTGGGTCACTTGCTGCAAGCAATTTAAATGTAGTGACTAGAGCTTTAGTCGATGGTGCAGTGACTACTGTACCATAGTATGCAGATGTAGAGGGGAGAAGTGAGAATTGTTGTTGCTTCTTTAGTTTATATCTATTCAGTAAAGTTTTGCAACTCCTCTGGCTGAAACAAAAAAAAAAATCCTTTTATTTATTAATACTTTTAGGGAAATGAATCAAGGGCATTACTGCTTTTTGCACTTGCTTGCGTAAGTGTTCCTTGACCTTGTAACATTAGAGCTAGTAAGGCTTTCCACAGCTTTTTATATAATATACCCTGAGACAACCAGGAAGTAAATCACAGCAGCAGATTAAGACTATGATCTTCAAGCTGCCTTTGAAAAGATCAGCCAAGATTATTATGTGAAGCTTTCTCAAAGCTTAAAATTGGCAAATATGTGAATAGTATATGTGTGTGTGTACAGCCTATACTACATAAAATACAGCCTATACAATGTGAAATGTACTTCATAGAACATTGCAAACTGTTTCAACTCTCATTAATCTGGAAACAAGACATAAAGAAAAGGTGCTAAGTACCATTGTCACCACTACATTCCTGCGTAATTACCTTCTTTTGTCTTTGGTTTTTGCTTGAGCAAATAGGCATTATTTTTCCCTGAATGTCACCATACTTTTTTGTCAGCTTATTTTCACATCTTGGCCACTGTGGTGATCCATACCGGAAGATGAAATGCTGGTGCTTTCTTTTGATTTCTCTGTATTCTTGGTATACCTACTCCATCTTTTTCATGGCTTTTTTTGTCCTTTTGAGTGACAAGTGCCTTTACTGAACAGTATATTATAATCAAAATGTCTTGTGCAAGAGCTAAAACTGAAAATACTGGCATTAAAATTAATATGGTTGTCAATCAGATGTCCACTTTTGCATGTGGTACAGCTTGAGGTAAAGTGTGGCATTACTCTTAAGAGATTTATGACTTAGATTAAGTTTTGGGATATGCTCAGACTTTTTTCTAGGTTGGTTGTGAGGAACATTATATGGAATTGGTAAAAGAGAAGAAAAGGGAGGAGGAAGCAATTTACCCCTATGTCATCAATATGGAATATAAATCCATTAAAAAAATGACTATAAAAAAAGAAATGGGGAAAGTGTGACATTATGTAATTTCCTCAAGAAAAATATTGGTAAGATATATGCAAAGTTTAATGTAAAAATTAGAACTCAAACATCAACTGTGGTTTGATGTTTAGTACGAAATTTGTACAATAAACTATCTCCTGAGGGTTTTTCTGAAGCATTTCTTTTTCCTCAGGATATTTGGATTTTTTTAAAGCTGTTTATGATGTATTTATCATGTTACAGGATTTATACTAAAGGTCAGTGATGGGAATGAGT
Organism: Forpus xanthops; assembly: GCA_032466535.1. Taxonomy (NCBI): domain Eukaryota; kingdom Metazoa; phylum Chordata; class Aves; order Psittaciformes; family Psittacidae; genus Forpus; species Forpus xanthops. Next base: position 30,481 of record JASSUY010036148.1, read on the forward strand.
GCCTGAATAATAGAGTCAAGTTGTATCATATGCTCAGTATTTTTAATTATACTTCCTGCAACTTCTGGATTAATAGGCATAACTTCATCATGGGTTATTAATAAAATTATTAAAATCATAGCAGTTAAATCCATATGAGACTTGGAGTTTGCAAACCTTGGCAGATCAGAATCTGTAACCTTGTTTCAGATTGCTTGGAGGGCCTCCAAAGAGGGTGGTAAGTTAATAACGGCACATTAAGGCAATACACTAAAAATGTGCACTGGATAGCAGATTGAAAAACTATTTTTTCTAATGTTATTTCTAAACCTGTATGGACACTCATGGGAATTTCAGAAGTCCCATCTCTGTGCAATTGGTAATGTAAAAAAAAAAAAGATAATTGTTGGGGGGCAACTTTCTGTCTTAGATTCCTTTCTACAGTCAATATAGAAAAATAAATGCTTCTTGGAAACCTTTCCAAGAAGAGACTGAATCACAATTTGCAAGAGTCTTCCTTGGCTTGAATTAGTATTTTTGAATATCTGCTTTGAGGTCTAAGTTTTCTCATAACAAAAGGGAATTCAGACTTTAGTATGAATTAGGAACCTCTTTAGCACTTCTACCTCCTGAAAGATTGCAATGGATATGGTGGAGTACACCTTCCAATAGAGGAAGTCTAAGGTGAAGGCTCATGAAATTGCTTTACGAAACTCATGAAACTGCCTTATAACATACTGCCTCCTGTTAAAATGCTGCATGTTTCATGATCATCATTGTAGTCATGCAACAAAATACAGGAGAGTGCAATTCTCTGACTCCGTTGCAGGAAAAAGTATCATCTTTTGTGCTATTTGTGGTTATGTGGTCCTCGTCTTATCTCAGTTGTTAAGAAAAAGATGAACTGGGCAAACATGTTTTCTAGTCTTATTCTAGAAGTAAAACCAGATATAGAATAATAGAATAGTTAGGGTTGGAAAGACCTTAAGATCATCTAGTTCCAACCCCCTTGCCATGAGCAGGGACACCTCACACTAAACCGTGCCACCTAAGGCTCTGTCCAACCTGGCCTTGAACACTGCCAGTGATGATGAGAAAGTTGGGGCTGTTCAGCCCGGCAAAGAGAAGGCTGTGTGGAGATCTCATAGCAGCCTTCCAGTATCTGAAGGGGGGCCTATAGGGATGCTGAGGAGGGAGTCTTCACTAGTGACTGTAGTGATAGAACAAGGGGCAATGGGTTCAATCCTAAACAGGGGAAGTTTAGATTGGATATGAAGGGGAAATTCTTTACTGTAAGGGTGGTGAGGCACTGGAATGGGTTGCCCAGGGAAGTATAGATTTAGTCCTTTCATTTTTTAGACAGAAGTGACAGTTTATAATGTATCTTTTTTATTAGCTGAGAAATCTGTTAATATTTGTGTAACTGACACATGTACCCTGTTGATTGTCACAGATAAAATGTCTAACATGCCCAGAATGAACTGGGTCTATGCATGTGTGAAAGCAATTAGGGGTGTTTAATGTCATAAGGAGGGTTTTCAACTGAGATTTAAGCTCCACTCATTCCTCTAACAACAAATTCAGGCTCAAACCTGTTCACAGCTTTCAGACTTGTCATGCTCATACAAAACCTTGGGAAGTAGTCCTTTTCCCCAAATCTGAGTTACTCTTTAGGCTTTGCAAGATAGTCCAAGCCAGCACATTCAGCAGTCAGATGCTCTGCTCTGTGCTTGGCTCAGGTCTGGTGATAAGTGTATTACAGAGCCTTCAGAAATCCCAGAACTGAAAATGGTCCTGATATGAATTAGGGTTTGCTTCAGGTGGTTGTTTTAGAGCCTAAATTTTGCAATGCTGTAGGGGCTACATGATCAAACTCTGGAAGAGTTATCTCAAGTCTTGATGAGAAAGCATGTTGCTCTGTGGGCTTATTTACCCTTCTGCTCATGGCTGTACACACTGCTGGATATTTCAGGAAGCATGAATATTTCTAGGATAGAGTGATGGCTAAATTTTATGCTTTGAACATAGTCTTATGCTTGTGCCGCTTAGAGGTGAGGTGTTGCAAGTCTGCGAGCTCAGTATTTTGTTGCCTTGACGTTTCACTGATGCAGGGCTTCTAACTGTCATTTTTGCCACTGAAAACCTTCAGAAGTCTGGGATGTGGGGGAGAACTTGTCAAGAAAGACTTTTTGTTACAGTGGTGTTACAACTGGTGTTACTGACCAAAAGGATCAAAAAATTACAGAAGGTATAAATCATGAGGGAGCAAGGAAACTTCCTAGATAGGTTTCTGCAGACCACTCTGTACAACTGATTTCCTGAGTATTTTTGGCAAGAAAACAAAGCAGAAGTGCTTAATGAGTTAAGGAACACCTGTATTCCTCCTTTCCTGAAGAAATACAGCAGCAGAATAAAAGCTCCAGCATTCCAGATTGGCAGAGTCTAGAAAGGATGCTCCTTTGACCAAGGCAACAGAGAAGGAGGGAAGTAGAGGACCTCCTGAGCTTTGCTCTTTCCAAAATAAGCATAAATACTAGAATGTTTTTAGTTCCACCCACTAAGGATTATTCTGTATTGTTTAGATGGTGCTACCAGCTTTAGATGAGATAAAGAAAAACTTTTGTGGTGATCCAGCTGATTTACTGTAACTGAACTCTTGAGCTAAATTTGACAGATGTCAATGTATCTGCAACCTACTCCTTCTTTTCTGTTCAATACCACTAAAAAGAAATGGGCGTATTTCTAGGAAACTTGTTTTTGGGCCTGGCCTGAATCAATAGAGGTATAAATTCAGGGATGAATTTCACCTTAAGTTTCCTATCACTTTAATTTTGTCACTCATTGATGCAACTCTGTGTTGTGTAACAGAGGTGTGAATTGATTTTCATGGAGAGGCTTGGCGTGTAATCTCATGTAAATGAGTGCATGCTTTGTCTGAGAATTACTTTGCTTGGAGTTTATATTTTACTTCAACCAGTGGCCTGCAGAGTTCTGCTTACAGGGTAACAAATTATTTAGCACAAGAAAAGACTGCTTTAAATAGAGCAATGGTACTTGCAGCCAGGAGAATGCTGGGAATAAACAAAGGAAATTAGTTGAAGACATAATGTAGGGTTTACCAGTTATTATCTGTGTCATATCACCTGCATAGCAAGACCTGTGTTTAATTGATTTATACTTCTAAATGTCGTGGTACCTGCATTAATCCCATATTGGATCTTCTTACAAATGGCAAGGAAATTTGAGCTGAGAAATTGATGTTAAAAGGGATTGCATGTTAAAAGTAAATGTTAAAAGCAGATGATATCCATAAGGCTCAGAGCGTGGAACAGAAGATTCACAAGCCTTGCAGAAAGTTACTTTATTATTCTAACTTATAATCCCTGCTGTGAGGAATGCTTTCTTTCAAGCCTGCATATGGGATGTTTTTCTGTGATAAGAGGAAACTAACAGGTTGACTGTAAACATTTCCAAGTACTTTAAATAGCAGAATCTTGCATAAATTCTGGTACAACGATAGCAGTATTCCCCCCAGCCTCATTTCTAGAGTGTGGGGTTTCCATCCTTTGCTATCTCTGTATCTTTGCATTCTGCTCACAAATTGATGTTAATATGACATTTTGAAAATTCCTGTCAGTGTTTTCAGCCTGAACCAAAGATTTAATAGATAATTACTCAGTGACCTGTTGAATCCTTAGGTCAAACAAATTCTTACATTGCTGGAATGCGATTGAACTATGCGGGTTTTCTTTGTAACAATCTCTAGTTGTGGATCCAGTGAAAGGTGTAAGAAGTTTAATGAGTATCAGTGATGTGTGACCCATGAAATTATATGTGCATGTATGATTGTTCAAGCAGTGTTGTCTGCTATAGAATAAAAAAATGTAGCCAAAGCGGCAAGCAGTGTGCAATTCAGTAAACCAATCACAATGGGAATTCAAGCCTGCCTAAACCTGATGCTTCTTTGAGGTCTTCTTTCCACAAGCTGTCAGTCTGCATTGTCTTACTTCGCTCTTTCATGAGTGTAGAGGTGTAAGTCACTTGTGTTATCACCTGAGTTGCTCTACCCACTTCAGGCAGGGTTGGATGTTCAGCTACGGCCCTGCACCTCTGGATTTATTAAGAAAAAATACTGAAGAGTCATGCTGTCTTAGTAGGGACTAGTTAGCCATTTTGCTCCTTTATAATGGTATATGTATGCTTACTTGCCATGAGGAGCAATTCTATTCATGTGACCTAATGGAGGATGGTGTAAAAGAATCCACATGGGCACAGAAGTACTGTGAAGTGTCAGTGGAGGAGGACATTACTGAGAATACTGGGGAGAAGGGAACCAAGATGTGATCCCAGGCTATCTTTTCTTGGATGCCTCAGTAATAAAAAGTATTCATTAAAGAAGTCTGAGATTTTTTTCTTCAGTTTCTGGTTTTGGGGAAAATATTTTACAAAGCAAAAATAAAGATAAATACCACATGCACACCAAATTGATTGTGCTATCTTTTAAAAATACATGAATAGCTAGTTCTGCATGGTTAGTGTTTTGCAGTAAAATTGCTCTTAAAATAATTTTGCAGGTTGCTTTTATAGCACAGCTCTGACTATTCCATGTACAAGGTTGTATAAAGATTTAATTTGCAAGTCTGTTTTTTATTAAATGTGTACCATTTTTATTCATTCTGTCTCTAACTATCATAGGTGCTGATGGAAAAGTGGAAAATATTATTATAGTGTAAAGAGAAAAGGAAAAATGTGGAATATGTTACTCAGAAGATTAAGATGTTTGTAATTTTTAGCATTCTGTTGCCTGTAAAAACCTTTTATTCAGTATAGTGAAAGAGTCTTTTAAGAATCATTTGTCAATTTGAAAAAAAAAAAATTAAAAAACAAACACTCATTACTGAATTATCTTCTATGAGAACAGAAGGATCTCTGGATAATAGGCATTTTTTCCAAAACTAAACAGTTATTTGTTCAGGGTATGGAAGTTATTAATTATTTACACCTATTCCACCTCAGTTCTACCTCTAGTTAAAATTCATGGCCTAGGCACTCATCAAATATTGATTTTTACCAAAGTTGATGTTTTCCCTTTAACATTATTATAATGAGGGATAAAAATCAAATTGCCTTCACTGAAACTCAATCATTCTCACAAGCCATCTGCATTGATCTTTTTTCTAGGTTTTACCATAAATTATTCTATTCAATTAAGTAAACCCCACACATAATGACATTTTGTGAGCTAAATAATTTATTGACTATTTTCAGCTAAACTTATCAGGCTCTGATGCACAGTTATTTTCATAACATTAATAGTAATATATATAACCCCCATGCAATTGAGTGTGTGTTAGAGTCTTTGTTTGGAAAGACAAATCACCTGGGAGGTAGAAATCTTCTGATTTAGAAAAGAAACAAATTCATTTGTTGTCATGTACAGAGAGACTCGGTGTCGTCTCATTAGCAAAATGAGGGGGCTTGCATGCTATGCTTTCTGGTGATCAAATAATTGTAAAATAATTTTCAGCTGAAAATGGTGCTATTAGCAACAAGGATTGTAATTAAATTGGCAGCAATTGGTCTGTTTTACAGTTGACTGGTAAGATCTGATGAATATAGTAGCTCCTTGGAGGAGTTCAGAGAGGTTTTTTCTCTGTAGTACAATGGTTGCACTTCTGCCCATGTGACACGCATTCACCTTCTGACAGTTACTCTAGGAATCTGCCTATTTCTTAAATGAGTTTTATTTCACATTTGAGAAGCCATTGCACTCCTCTAGACTGAGATTTTCAGGTGGAAAAGACAGTTTGCAACTCTGAACAAATCCAAGCAATGAGAAGGATAGCTCCCCCACACAGGAAGTTTGGTTTAGCGTGTGATTGCTTTGAGCAGCAGCTAGGTCATGAGGTTTAGATACTGATCACAAACCATTTTTTTGGAAAAGTATGGGTTTTAGAAGAAACCTTGACATAGCTGTGAAGGCGTAATTGGGTTACATTTAATCATGTATCGAAAGTCTCTGTTGGGTGTATCTAGCCAGTTTATTCTGTGTGATGTAGTTAACAGACTAGATGCAAACAAATTGTCTTTTGAAAACAGGAGAGCAAAACACACTTAGGCACTGTGGACTATATATAAATCCATATTTTCATTGAAGACTCCACTGAATATGGAAGTGCTTGTAAATAAGTAGTGCTGACGCTGTGGCCTAAGAAGAGTTGGGAGAAGCATTCTGCCTTTTTATTTTTCCTGCAAATAGTTTAGTAATCAAAGAATAAGTCTCTTCAAAAACTGCCCCTTCCACACATATATGACTGTTCCTGTTTGGACCTGCATGTCCTCTTCCTTCTGTCCTAACTATTCAGTGATCCTAAATGTATTGTCACTTAGATTTTGGCATGAGTTGTGAACTGTAAGTCACTGTTTCCTTTGCAAATCATGGTGGGTCATTTTGAGAAGTAATGTTTTAACCTGAATATTATGGCAAATTGGGAGAAATTCAATATATAGCAATAATACAGCTAAAAAGCTAGATGCTTCCCCCCAGAACAAAACAAACCAAAAAATTGTGCAAATCGCATGGCATTGTAAGCTCACCTTAGAGAGCTTAGTAGCATTATTTTGGGGTGTGTGTTTGTTTTTTCTTTTCTATTTGGAGAAAATCAGTTGTACCCCCAGAAAATCAGACTGTGGAGTGGGAGTAAGCATCTGAAAAATTGTATAGTTTTTAATTATTCCAGTGCAAGCATAGGAAAGGGTAATTGTCCTTCATCACTTCTTTAGCACAGTCCATTTTATATGATGGAACAAGGAGTCAAACGTTCAATTCCATCTGGGAAGAGAGTTCCCCTTTATTTCTTTTACTGCTTTTCAGCCTCCTAAAACCTAAATGCTTTGGTGCAATTTTGAAGGGTTGCTACTGCAGCTCTCACAGTGTCTTGTGAAGTCTGAGTACATAATGGAACTGCAGGTGATAGTAAACCTAAAAGTTTAAATGCAAAATCTTGTATTGATTTAATTCTCCATTAAATTAGGTCATTTTGTGATTCAGTACCCATGCATTAGAACATGTAGGCTAAACACAAAATATCACATTGCCTTGTGCAGTGCTTGGAGTTACTCTTGGAGGAAAATGAAATTCACTGTTGGTTTTCCTATGTGCACTTATCTGTACTGTTGTCTTTACATTTGGATACTGCTCAGGAATAGAAAGCATTCAAAACTCTGCTGACCTGATTAACTGCAAATTCAAGCTTTTCCTGCTATGTTTTGCTGATGAGCTGTTCATGAAATCAGATCCTGATTTTTCTACTGTTTTTGAGACTGCTGAATAAGAATCCTGCTTTTAGTGTCCTGTGTTACTCTGTATTGTGCTTGTTGAGCAATAATGTCGCACCTTTCATGATGAGGAAGATTAATACTGTGCAGGAAAAGTTCTCTCTCCCACCCTGTGCTTTCATCCATGAGAGGCAAGAGTCAAAAGCTTTGCTGGAATCCTCCCCTGTCTTTTGTAGCATGGCGTGCTTTTTGTAGAGTTTTGAGCTAAGGGGAATTAACCTGAACATGAACTGATATATGAAATAAGCATCTGAGATTCTAGTCTAGTCCTTTTTTAGCTGTGGAGTTGAGCAATCATCCAGTTGGATGGTTGTGAATAGCATTTGGATCAAGCCCTTGTACTTTTTCATTCCGTGATAGTGGTTGGCCATATAGGTAATGCAGGGTTGGCTTCCTTGTGCTTTGGCTTTATTAGCACCAGTGGGATTTTAGGCTTTTTAGTTTCCATTCCAATTGCTATTCTTTCTTCTGAATTAATGGATATTTTGAATAAATCATTGTCAGGTGAGGCAATGCATGCTGTAGGGAAAAAAATCTTTGAGCCAGCATATTTGAACAGGTTTTATGTCTTACTCTGACATGAATTGCGGAGCCATTACATATGTAACTTAATGAGTTTTCTTTGAATCACAGAATGCATATGTGCCTGCCTCACATGCCCAAATGTTATATGACGAGAAAGCACTTCAAGCACACTAAGCTTTTCTTTACTATTTGTTATCTATAAAGCACATAATGCTAGCACTGCCAGTGTTGCACTGAAATCCTGTGTCTGGACCAATGTCCTTTTGTGTTGGGAAGAATTATCAGCAAAGAAACTAATGTAATTTCTGCCTGTATTTAGCTCATATTTACTTATAGTGGGCACTTAACAAGATTAATTCATGTTGGGACATACTGTGAAATGTTAATTATCAGAAAAAACATTTGAATTGGCTTACTACTCCTGGTTCATGGTAAGAAAACTCCTAGAGGGAAACCAAAAATATCAACTCTGCTCTCCCTTTGTGATTTTCCTGGAGAATCACTGCAAAGATAATGTGGTGTTGGATTTTCCTATATACCGATACGCACTTGCTTATCTCACCTACCAGACAAGTTAAAAGCATCACCAGAGGGTGTCTTATTCCCCATGTCTTAGGCTTTGCTTATACTGTCTCATGTGAAAGAATTTCCCAAGTCCTGAGACAACTTAGCCATGTATCGATGCACACTGTGGTAGGACCTGAACAGGTACCAACTTTTCCTGGTTCCACCTAATGACAGCAAACACATGTACCTGGCAGGGGCCTTTAAGTACTCTGAGCAGACACAGTTTAGAAGAAGAGTGAGGAATAAGTGTGCAAGAAAAAAAAGCCTTAATTTAGGATGAGATGAATCACTGTAGAAATAAACACTTATCTCTTATCGAGGCAGCTGCTTTTCAGGTGTCTGAGTTGGAAAAGATGAGTTTCTCACTTCCAGGTGAATCTTGTTTTGGGGTCAGAAGTGTCTGAAGAGAGGACATGAAAAGTCTTGCAATATCCCAGGTGATCAGAATAAGTATAGCTCTGTACTTTCTGAAATCAAGGTCTGGGGAGCTGCTGGAAGGGATTTTCATTTTTATCTGAGTAGGGTACACTGATGTGGCCATGGCTAGTCAATTCAAGTGTCTCTGGCACTGTCCTCTTTCCAGCCTATTTTTAAAGTACTTGAAACCAGCCTGGGAAGAGACACTGCCCAGGTGTTAACAGCTGTGATGTGGAAAGGCTTCAGGTGGGCTAATTATACAGGTTTGAATTTGCATAGGAGCTGGCACATCAAACCTATGTGGCTTGGTCATTTTTATCTTCCCACAGATCACATACTGATACAACCAATACCCTACAAGCTGCATGCTTTGATTTCATGAACCAGAGTCAGCTGACTGTAACTGTAAAAAATAGACCTGAGAGTGAATTGAGAAATAGTTCCTCTGAACTTACAGCTACTGGAAACACAGTTGATTATTATACTAGAACAGCAGATAATTCTGTAAATGACATGGTGCAGCTAGTTTTGATTTGCTCCACCTTTAGTTACTCAGTTCAAAGTCGTGTTGGATAAAGGCTAAATCCATAGGCTCACTGGCACTAACATTAGTAAGTTATTGGTGTACATTCCCTGGAGCAGATGAACTCTGATACAATTTATTGTCTTGATTTTCAAGTAGAAAGAGTCTGATGAAAGCCTAGATATCAGCTGAGAAGCCCTATCTACTAGATTGCATTTTGGTCTTCATTAACCAAAGAAGTGGTTTCTTTTTTGGGTTTGGATTTGATACCCATCTTCTGCTGGGATTTACTTTTAATTTACTGTGTACATTAGAATTTCTTGCTTCCTTTTGTAAGAATGGCATGTATTAGTTCTGGTTTGAAAACAAAAGAGAGTTGCCAAATGCCTCTAGAAAAGAAAAAATCTGCTGTGTACTCTAACAGTTCTTTAAATGTCCTCGAGCAGACAGCTGAGCTAAAACTGCTTAAACTATATAAGTCGAAGACATATGCCAGGGAATTAGTGAGAACAATCTGGAGTAATGCTGTGCTTATTACTTTGACATTCATAGCAATTCTATGAGCAGTAAACTTACATTCCCTGCAAATTTCCAGCGGTAACAAGACTTGTTCAGAAGGACATGGTTTGAGTGTTGTGCCCTACTCCTCTCTTTTTAATTTCCAGAAAAGTCTTCTGATATTTCATGACTGGGAAGGAATGTGTGAGGGCTCAAATACCAAGTTTGCCTCTGTCCCATGGGGAGAAAGAAGGGGACCTGCAGGTCCAAACAGAAACTGTCATGTATGTGTGGAAGGGGCAGTTTTTGAAGAGACTTTCTTTGATTACATTGCTGCCCATTAAATTATTTGCAGAAAAAAAAAAAAAGCAGAATACTTGTTGTATGCAAGTCTTATTTTATGCATGTTTTTTGACTCAGCAATGTCTTGCATTAACCAAATACTTGTAATAAAAATAAAAGTGTTCTGACTGATGAAAAGGTGATCTACTTGCTGCTAGAAACTTCAGATTTAGTACTTAACTCCATTCATTTCAAAGCACCAATTTTCCTTTTACATCTTTGAGATAGCAAAAAGTTGTTTATGGACACCTACATACTTTCACAGGGAGACGATTATTACACACATGCTCACATAAGTTGCACAAAGATAGGTTACATTGTATGACATACTATTCCAAAACTGTCAGAGAGTCGGATTCTGTTGTTCTTTATCATTTTGTTTACATCTGAGTGTCTGCAGGTGATTGGAAGTGTCATTCCACTGAAAATCAGACAGCTGAGCCAGGAGTAAAATGTTACTCCTAGAAAATAAGATTGGTGTAACCTTCTAGACAGGGGCATGCAATTGTCTTCAGTCTTCTAAAGCCACCTTGCTGCAGGATAACTTGTTGATTGCTATATCTCAGGTGGCTGTGCATGTAACCATACTGCTGCTTGGCAGTCACATAGCAAAAGAAAAAGTTCTGCCAAACCATTGACTGCAGCGAGAACTGTGGGTGTTACTCCACATTGGTGCTGATAGCATCCTTTATTTTCTTCCCAGTGCTGTAACATTAAGTGCTGTAAATGTCACAGAAAATGCTAAAATCACATCTTTACATCTAGGCCTTTCTTCAGTCTTTCCTATATGAAAAGATGTATGTCTTTGTTCACGAAGGTGTCACATTTCAACCTGCTGATCCAATTTATTTGTTCTGAAAGCTTGGCCTGTTATTTTTTTAAAAAGACGTTTTCTCTGCCCAGAATCTTATTTGTGTCATGATCTGCTCCTGTTGAAGATGAATGAAGACTTGTCAACAAATAATCTATCAAATATATTAGAATCTGATCCAAAACCTCATTGACGTCAACAGAAAGACTCTTACTGACTTCAGTGGTCCTGCAGTGTCCTTTTCATGCTTCCTTAATGCCTGCAAATATATCCATTTTAGAATGAAAATATTTTCCCCACAGTATGGTTTGTGTTTTCTTTTAAAGTCTGTGTAATGATGGGGAAATATTGAGCAAACAAAATTAAAATTGTGCAGTTTAGACATAATTTGGCAGATGGGTACTATCCTGGAAAAGCAACTGTGTGCCTAGTATAATAAATACCTATGGGATTAACTTTAAATATCCTGAAATCAGGCCAGTAGCACCTTGAACTCCTTTGCTCTTCCTGCATGGTTGTGCCAGTGAGAATCCAGTGTTGTACATTGTACTACGTGCATGGAACCACGTGTGGCAGATCTGTGCTTCTTGCTGCAGGCAGACAGGTCCACCCACGATCCTGGCTTGGAACTCTAGAGCTGGATTGTTGGAGGAGGGTGAATGTGGGGGTGAATGTTTGAAAACAGATAAGCCCTTTTTTCTTTCCCAGAATTAAACAATCTTTGGTGGCTTTTGTGGATCTGTGTCAGCAAAGTGATGTTTATAGTACTTCCTTAGGAGAAAGTTCATCTTCTGGAATATTAAATAATGAAGAGGGAAAAAGGTTGCAAGTAGTATGGTTGAGCAAAATAGGCAAGGAGGCAAATTCTGCAATGTAATTTCAGGACTTGGTTTGATAATAGTTATAGAAATGAAGAATAAGTGTTCTGTCTTGAAACGGTGTGAAAGGCTCTGATGCTGACTGCTCAGGTTATTTCTAATAGGAGAAACGCTTGGCTTGGAGCAGAATCTATGTGAACCAAGTAGCAGAGTAATGTGAGAAGCATCATCTCTTTTGCCCTCAGTGCAAGAGTAGAATTACTGCCCTGGGAGGGGATTAGCTTCCACAGAAAGAGAGAAGGAAATTTTGCTGCCAGAAGCTTGAATAGTGAGGGGAAAGCAAATCTTTTTGGGGAAAACAGAAGTTTAAAAACCTGCACAAACCTGAGGAGCCTTGAACTTCTTGATGCTCCTTGTCTTTCCTGCTTTCCTGTGTATTCCTGTGGTGAAGGAAAGGATGAATGAACATTTCCTTCCCTCAGATGATGTATCCCTCCTCTCAGATGAATTGAAGTCAACCACTTAGAATTATAGAATCATAAAATAATTAGGGTTGGAAATGACCTTAAGATCATCTAGCTCCAACCCTCCTGCCATGGGCAGGAACACCTCCCACTAAACCATGCCACCCAAGGCTATGTCCAACCCAGCCTTGAACACTGCCAGCTATGGAGCATTCACA
>JASSUY010036149.1:7010-47363 GCA_032466535.1 Forpus xanthops
GTGCATCCCATCATCCAGGGACCTGTGCATCCCATCATCCAGGGACCTGTGTGCATCCCATCATCCAGGGACCTGTGCATCCCATCATCCAGGGACCTGTATATCCCATCATCCAGGGATCTGTGCATCCCATCATCCAGGGACCTGTGAATCCCATCATCCCGGGGGTCCCAGTGCATCCCATCATCCAGGGACCAGTGCATCCCATCATCCCAGGGATCTGTGCATCCCATCATCTAGGGACCAGTGCATCCCATCATCCCGGGGGTCTCAGTGCATCCCATCATCCAGGGACCAGTGCATCCCATCATCCAGGGACCAGTGCATCCCATCATCCCAGGGATCTGTGCATCCCATCATCCAGGGACCAGTGCATCCCATCATCCCTGGGGTCTCAGTGCATCCCATCATCCAGGGACCAGTGCATCCCATCATCCAGGGACCAGTGCATCCCATCATCCCTGGGGTCTCAGTGCATCCCATCATCCAGGGACCAGTGCATCCCGTCATCCCGGGGACCTGTGTATCCCATCCACTCCAGATGTCCCAGTGCATCCCACCCATCCCAGTGTGCCACCGCACCACCTCATCTTGTGTGTATCCTACCCATCCCAGGGTCCCCAGTGCACCCCAAGAACCTCATGCACTTCCCGCCTATCCCAGTGACTGCATCCCACCCATCCCAGTGTGCCACTGCACCTCAGGCACCTCATGCATCCTGTGCCTCTCATGTGTCCCGTGCTCCCTGCCCGTTCCTGGTGCTCCATTGCATCCCAGCTCCCTTGTGCATCCCATGCACGTCCCAGGCATCCTGTACCCCCTGTTCATCCCATGTGCCCCACTGCATCCCTTGTGTGAGGCCGGCACAAGGGCTCTGATAAGGTGCCATGGAGGATGACCCCTCTTCCAGGAGGCTGGACAAGCTGCATCCCACCTCATTTCCCCAGGAGCAAAGCCCAGGCTGGAGAAAAGGGATTGGGATGAACCTTGGCGGGGGGGAGGAATTTATGCCATGGAGCTCTCAGGGGCTTGGATGTGGCTGGAGCCCACTTAGGAGGGAGGCAGGGGCAGCCCGCCTGCCCTTCCCCATCCCCTAGAGCATCCTTCAGCTCCAGCAGGATGCAGGGAGGCACCAGGCGGGCGAGAGCATCCCTCCTGTACAGACACAAGTGTCAAGGGGTACAGGGAGGGGGCTGGCTCCTGCAATTTAGCAGGTATTATTTGGCAGCTATAAACAGAGCCTCTCACACAGCCGGGGAGAGATAAAGGTTGCAGTGCAGATACAGATTAGGTGGTTCCCTTGAGGCTGTGACACCTTGAGATAGAAGCAGCTCTTCTTCAAGGGAACAGCTTGCTGGCAGCCTGGAAAACCTGGAGCTGAGCAGCACCTCACCCTTTGCTTTGCACCCATAGGATTGGGATGTGGGGTGCTGGGACAGGATGGGGAGCCCGGGGGTGCTGGGAGCACCACGAGGTGCTGAGCATTGCACTGAAAGGGGAGGGATAACACAAAATAGGCACGAAATGGGTGTTTGCAGCACGTGTGTGTGCTCAGGAGGGACCAAAGGGGACGAGAGCAGTGATAGACCCAGGACGAATGCGCCCATCGGTGATGCCCACGGCAGCGATGACATGGGTCTGTTGGCTTCTCAATGGCAGTGATTTAATGCCCATGGTTTGGTTTAATGCACTCTCAGCATGCAGAGCCTGGTGTCCCGGTTCCCTTCTCCCTGATGCAGCCATGAGCATCACCCCGGATGTGCTGAGGACCAGGCGGAGCTGCAGGATGCTGCCAAGGACCCCTAAGCGGTGCAGTGATGGGGGGACCAGGATGCACGGCCATGTGCAGCGAGCGGGACCCATCCCCATGTCCCACTGCCAGCCCCAATCTTTAAGCCAGGCTCATTTAAGCCATCCCCCCGTCTCCCCCTGCCCGAACCCTGCTTTGGGGCTGGAATCAGATGGGGTCTCAGGACCCCCTGCCCTGGTTTGGGGGCTGGAGGTGAATGGGGGCCCCCATCCCTTCACTTCCCCTCCTCCTGCCCCCAAGCCCGTCCCTGAACCCCCACCCCACACTTCTGCCCCACAGCTCCAGCCCTGACCCCCAACCTGGACCCCCCCCCCAGCCCTGGAGTGACACCCCCGCTCCCCCAGGTGGAACTTTCCTCTCAGGGCGTGAGACCATAGAGGCGAAAGGCAATACCAAACGCGAGCTCTCCCGGGGAGGGCAGAAGAGACACACTGCTTTCCTCCAAACACCTGGAAGGACATTGGGCTATGTCCCTCACAGAATTAGATGATGTTTTCAAGATGTTGTGGCTTTGAGTGGTGAAATTCCCCCTGGAATTTATCCCAAACTCTCCAGAGGCTCCCCCCGCCTATCTCCCCTAATGGTATGTTCCCTCCTGTTTACTCTCTTTGCGCTGCCGCCTTGGGTGGGGTTTTTCCGCTGCTCCAGTTCCGTACGCAAGTAGCGTAGGGCGGTCTTGATGGACAGCCCGCGTAGCCAATAGTTTGGCAGAATCCTTGGCACGCTGACCAATGGCGCGTCGGCCCTGCGGCCGGGAGGAGGCGGGGCCAGGCTCAGGCAGGGCAGGGAGGGGGAGCTGTGGAATGGCGGACGGCCGGGCTGGCCCGCCCTGGTGGTAACGAGCCGAGTGGGCCGAACGGGACAAGCCAAGGCGAGGGGTGAGTGTGAGCGGGGCGACCGGGGGTCCCCCGGGCCTCCCAGCCCGCCTCTTATTGCTGGGAGGTAGGTGAAGGCGCTGCGGTGGGCCTCTAGGCCCTTGCCAGATAGTGAGCCCTGGGCTGAGCAGGGCGGTGTTTCCTGCCACATATTGAGCCACAGAGGTGCGGGCCCCGGTGTTCCGGTGTGGGGCCGGGAGCAAGGGCACGGCATCATCCGTGGGCTGACACCGTCCCGGCCCCTTCTGGAGCCATGGCTTAGGGCAGAGGGTGCTGCCTGCTGTGGGGAGCGGAGCCCGGTGCTGGGGTAATGGCTTGGGGGAGCTGGGGAGAAAAAGGGGCGCTGCGGGGTACCCCTGTGCTGGGTCCCTCCCTGCTTGTGCTGTGTGATGGGTTTGGCATCAGTGTGTGAGCAGAGAAGCATGGAAGTGCCTTCTCCCTCCCGTCTTCCTTCCCTACACTCTTCAGTGTGTCTGGGTGCTCTGAGGAGCTGCGGAAGCCCCTTGGCTATCAACTAAACCCCACAACTACTTGGGGTAAGGCAGTGTGGGATGCTCTGGGAAGTGTTTTCCTCATTAAATCCCTAGGCACTCTGAAAAGAAGCTTTGGAGGGTGTAACGGGATAGGGTTGGGTGGTTTTGTCAGATTCACTGAGCTGGTGAGCTCAGGCCATGGAGTCATGGAATGGTTTGGGTGGGAAGGGACCTTAAAGACCATCTAGCTCCAACCCCCTGCCACAGCATATATAATAAGAAGTTGTTAAGGAATGTCCCTAGGGTTGCATGTCATCAGTGATTAGGTTTGTGTTGGGGTTACTCCTTTGAGATGCAAATAGCTGTCCTGTGGAGAAGGGTAAGGGATTGCAGCTTCTCCCTGTTAGCTGTTATTTGACCTTAAGGGCCTTCCTGTTGGAGATGTATTCTTTTCCTGACACAGGTTTGCCATTTGGCATCACTGGTTTACTTCCATGAGTAGCAACAACAGAATTGGGCGCTTCTGCCTAGATCAGACCAGATGTTAACATGGGATGATGTTAATGATGAAGTACACCGTGGCACGCAGTGGTCCCGTAACTGATGGAACACTTCAGCCCTCACTCGTGGGTCCTTCCCCATGGCTTATGAGCTGGAAAAGTTGAAAATGGAAGACGTGAGAAGCCAGCACCGTGTATGTGCTGCCCTGTGACAGAGCTGACGTTGCTTTATGGGAAGTACCCCAGCCTCGAAGCTTGGTCACGTGTGGAAGGGGAATAGTTCTGTTTCCCACCCATCTACAGGGTTGCAGCACTTTGCATTCTGATGTGCCCCTTAGTGACCTTGAATGGGGTTTTGTCATAGGAATCCATACAGAGTTGAAACCAAAATTCAGTTATAACCAACCCAAACGTAAAATCTCTCCGCTGATACCATGAGCAGTGTGGTAGGTATCTGATATAGTGCCTTTGGAGACCCACTGCATCCAGAGCCAAGGACAAGTTTTTTCCAGGAGGCTGGGGAGGAGCAGGCCTCTGCTTGCTTCTTCATTTAAGGATTGTGCTTGAAAACACCAAGTTTGAATGAGAGAACTTGACCCAAGCTTTAAAGCTGCACTTAATGCTGATCTTTGCTCAAGTTATGGTTGTCACTATTGTCCCTAAGCAGGCTGGGGATCAAACCATGAGCCTCTACCTTCCAAGGCATATCTTTCTGTTTGGTTGAAAGCCTTGTTCTGTGGGGGATGAGGAGCAGTTTTACCAGCTCTGGGTAACCCAGCTGAGGAGATCCACCCTTTCCACCCTGGCTGCTCAGGCTTTTCCAAGCCCTACAAAGTATCAGTGGTGTAAGCAGTGATACCCTTACCTGAGCTTGGACTCTGGGCCCATTCCCAGTTCCTCACTTGAGCTTCTCTCTGATCTGCACTCCTAAACCTTTCAAGCTCCGGTTTTGCAAAGTTCTGTAGCTAGGAGGATGCTGGTTCATAGAATCCTAGAATGGTTTGGGTTGAAAGGGACCTTAAAGCTCATCCAGCTCCATCAACAGGGACACCTTCCACTAGAGCAGTTCGCCCTAAGCCCCTGGCTGCAGCCTGGCCTTGAACTCTGCTGTGGTTGGAGCACACAAACCTTCTCTGGGGACCCCATGCAGGACCTCAGCACCCTCTTCTGCCTAGGAGCTCCTCTCAGTCTGGCAGGTTAAAGCCATTCCCCCTTGTCCTGTCCTTACATCCCTTCTCCAGAGTGCCTCTCCGGGTTGCTTGTAGCCTCTTTAGGCACTGGAAGACTGTTACAAGCTCTCCTCTTGTACAGGGTCTGTTTGAGTTGTGGAGTGGCTTAGAAAAGATGAGTAGAGGCTGGAACTGTAGCTCTAATGTCTTTAGAGTTATCACTCTGGGGTTTGGAGTAATGAGTTAATAGTAAAGTGCTCCTAAGCAGAGGGTAAAACTGGTTTCCCGATGAATAACGTGACACACTGAACAGAAAGGGGATATTTTTAAGTTCCAGCTCAGAAGGTATTTGTGAGCAGTGATTCATTAAAAAGAATGCCACGTTTCTGGGAACAACCAACCCAGTTTCTCAGCATACTTTGAATATATCTCATTCTTCAGGGCTGGTCTAGGAAAAGTTGATTTCATTCACAAAGGTTAGATAATCATGCAGTGTGGGTGGAGGGGTTAAAACTTGAGCGATTGCCTCATCTGCGATAGAGTTACAACAGCAAATCCACCTCCTGGCTCGTGTGTTTTAGTCTTCTGGTGCTGGAAGAACAAAGAAGGTTCTGAGGATTAATGTTTCCCCAAAATCAGGTTTGTTTCCTTTGACAGACTCTAATAGGGAAGATTTCAACAAACGGAAGGCTCAGGTTTAATCCTTCTAGTTTCTCTCTGTGGCCTCAGATCTTTAATGTAAGGTTTCTTGTTTGCCTCTGTGAGGTTTGGTGATCATACTTAGCCTTTGGTCATTCAGCTGAGCAAAATATGTTGCTGTGTGCCCTGCATGAGGTGATCCCAAAGCAGGCAAAGGATTGTGTTTGCATGCGTTGAGGCTAAAGTTCCTGCTGTCCCTGCCCACAATGGAACAGCAGCAGAGGCACACACTGCCAAAGCTGCTTCGAAGGGTGAAAGCAGCTCCTTTCTACAGTAACACTGTGCTAAATGTGCGAGAAGCAAAGCAAAAGGGACACTTTCACCTTGTGGAAACCAAAATGCAACTCTTTTCCCAGCCTGTCTTATGGTGCATTGCTGTTTGCAGCAGCGCTTTGGTTTCTGATGGGACCTGTAGTAAGAAACAGTGTGTTTTGAGTGTTTATTCTTGCTGTGGAAGGGTCAATATTAGTGAGATTGGGCCCTCACTTACCACAGGTGAATGTGTATTGAAATCTGGGAGGTATTTATAAGGAGCGGATGTAAAACAAGGCATGTGGAAGTGGCTTCTGGGTAATAAGCAAATGAGTGCTCAGAACAGAACCACCCTGGTAAAGACATTCACTTCCTTTGGCTTTTTGCAACTCTGTGTAACAAAATGCCCTCTTTTTTGAGGAGGGGAGGGACCAGTGCTGCCCATTGCTCTCAGAGGGGGTGTTTGCTAAGGGGAGCTTCTACAGGGAGTGATCCCATTCAGCCCAGTGCAGTGCTTTAATCGCATTCTCCAGCCTGAGCTCACCCTTGCTGCAGTAATGGGCTGGGAAATAGTTCCTCTAGATCCTCCCTTAATTCCTGGGATCACAGGAAAGCTTTCCTGGTATTAGGTTGCTACTGGAGAAGTGGTAGACTGAAGCCTTATCTCAAGTATGCATCTGGCAGGGGCTTTGAGGAGAGAAAATTTAAAGGAGCAGCAATCTCAATTAGTCTCTCC
Source organism: Forpus xanthops (assembly GCA_032466535.1). Lineage (NCBI taxonomy): Eukaryota > Metazoa > Chordata > Aves > Psittaciformes > Psittacidae > Forpus > Forpus xanthops. The sequence goes on from JASSUY010036149.1 coordinate 13,525, forward strand.
CAGCTGAGCTCCCTGGTGACATGCTCCATTCCCCCAATGCCTTCTGCATCATCTCCTCTTCTAGAGCAGTATCCCAGACCTGTTTTGGGGTGAAGTGGTGCTTTAAAGGATGCTGTGATGCCGAGAGAAGAAGGGGGGAGATGCTTCTGATGCAGCATCACTGTGCACTGCTTCTCAAGGGCTTACAGTTCTGCATGGGAGGCTCTTGTTGTGCCACCACTGCAGAGGAGCTGCTATGAGCTCACTGATGGCTTGGAGGTTGTGCTTCTCCTGTGTAACTGTTGGAAGCAGTGAGCAGTCTGGGGCAGGCAACACACAAAGAGCTGTCTGCTCCAAATGGTTTGTTCTTGCTGCCATAAATCAAACCTAAACCCTGAGTTTCTTACTTTGGTTTCTGCTGCAAGTGCTCACTAAGAGTTGAGGTCTCTTGTGTGATGCGGGCAGATAACCTTCTCATGAGGGCCTTGTTTAATATCAGTGGTGATGCATTTATTTGAACAACTCCTTTATGAAGCAAAGACATGCATAGATTTGAAATGAAAGTCTCCTAATTGTAAAGTGAGGGGTATAAAAGGTCTTTTCACCTCGTGTGTGATAAATGGGGGACTTGCTACCCTGGGATTTTATGGATGAAACTGCTTTAGGGAAGTGAAATCCAGAAAGGACAATACTGGAGAGGGACTCTTCATCAGGGACTGTAGCCGTAGGACAAGGGATGGTGGGTTCAAACTGAAACAGGGGAAGTTCAGGTTATATATGAGGAAGTTCTTTATTATGGGGGTGGTGGGACAGAGTACTCAGAGGAGCTGTGGCTCCACCATCCCTGACAGTATTCTAGTGACCCTAGAAGGTTGGACAGAGCCTTGGGTGACATGATCTAGGATGAGGTGTCCCTGCTCATGGCAAGGGGTTGGAAATGGATGATCTTAAGGTCTTTTCCAACCCTAACTCTTCTATGGTTATGTTTCCATGCGGTCTTCAGGTGCAGTGGGATGCTGCAGTGTGGAAAAGGGCAGCAGGGAGAACTGTTGCTCTGTGCTTGCCTTGTTCTCATGCTCTTTCTGCCCTAACCCTGGCTGCTAACGGATGGAAGCTGCTGGTTTATCTGGATGCTGGATGACCCAGCATGGTTACTCTGAAGTCCTGTAGCATGGGGTTTCTTGTCTGCTTCATGTGCTGATGTTTCTGATGATGTTCCAGAGCATCTTGTGAGTCTCCCTTTCTCCCCACTCATAAAACTGGGCTAATGACTCTGACCTTTTGTTTGCAAAGCAAAAGGAAAAGGATCAGCAAAATACTGCAGCTTATTTACTATCATTACTGGAATGATGAGCAATGCCACTCTGTGGTACTTCAAAGCGCCTTCACTTATAAGATGCTGGAAATCCCTTGAGGGGGAAAACGTTTCGGATGGAAAAGGAGGAGGGGGAATATTCCTCTGGTTCTCATCTAAGTGTAGTGTCCTGCCAGGCACAGAGGTGCTGTCTCCAGCCATCTGCCCCCTGGCTGGGGTATTTAAAACAATCCCTGCTTTTCCCATAGCAGCCAAAGGCTGGTATCACTGATCACACTTGTGCAGAAGCTGTTCCCATGCTGTTTGCTTTTGCAAAGTACTTTCTTGACCTATTGTATTACCATTAATAAGCTTGAATGTGGTTTTAATTTCTCATTTCCTCTTTCTCTGGATGCCTTTTTCCTCCTCCTTAAGAGCCTGTCTTCGAGTCACTCTATAGCAAAAGTCTCTTTCTGCTGCTCCAGGATTGAATGATGCTTTGCTTTCAGGTGGCTCTGTGCTGGCGGGCTTGAAGGGGCATTCAGAGGAGTCCCATCAGCCACAATATCTGATGGATTGGTGTAGCTGCAGTTCATGCATGGATGGGATTTAATTGGGAGGGAGGGGGATCCTCATCCCTGCCTGAATGGATGGGTGAAAGGTCCCCAACCACCCCTGAGCCCCACAGTGAGCTGGCTCAGTGCTTGCCAGAATGGAAGTGAGTTCCCTTTCAGGCTCCCTGCTTTTGTGCACGTCAGAAAAAGCACAGACTCTCATGGCTTTGGCCTTGCAGCTGCAGAAAGCAACACCCAACCCAACAAAACAGGCATGAGAGAACAGTGCACACACCCAGATCCTGTTCTTTCAATGCCAGCAGCTGCTCAGCCCATCCTTTGCTGGAGGAAGGCATGGAGCTATAAACACAGCTTGTGTCAAACCTTTACCTCCTGGCTAGGGCAGCATGGGATAGCTGGCTGCTTCCCTTTGGGAGGCTAAATTAAACCCCTACGTAATTAACTTACACAAAATAGCCTTTTGGTTGCAATATGGTATGACGAAGGTTACATCCAGGGCCTGGCTTCACGTGAGAGGGTTTCCATAAAGCAGCTTATTCTAGACTTTGTGGTGAACTTTAATAGAAAGACCTGTATCCTTAGCATCCCTAATACAGTCTAATCCATCTTCCCCCCAAAAGTTGGGTTCAATGAAGTGGTTGTTTCAAACACTTGGACATAGTTTTGGATAGGCCAAACTCCAGAGCCTGGAGTTTGCGCTGGTTATGACATAACGTGAGATCACATGGCTCGAAACATGCAAAATGGCTTGAAAAGCCTCTTTACCTGCCTGTCCCAAGGAGATTGCACAGGCATCTGTCACCATATCCAAGCTGGAATCTGGCTCTGCTCTGGCAGACCAGGGGGACTTTGCTTAGAAGGTTATTGGGTTCTGCTGGCTGCATGGATGGAGAAAGTGGGGCCAAGGAGTGTCATGCTGTTGAGCAAAAGCAGGGACTGCTCCTTGCAGCTCTGCCTGCAAATCCCAACTGGATCATGCACCATGCTCTGCACAAGTCGCTTGTGTGTGCACTCAAACCAGACTGGGTGTTGCTGGGGGGCACCTTAAGGAAGAGCTGGATAATCTCAGCCAGGGCAGGGCTGTCCTCTGCTTCCTCTTCCTATCCTTGGCCAGGCCAAGCCATAGGAGTGGGGAATAACTGCCTGGAAAAACCCAGCTACCTGTGGCTTTTTGGTGCCTGTTCTCCCAGCTGCATGGTAATCCCCATCTCACCTGATTCCTGCCATCCAAAGTCCATATTCAGGATCTTAGGTATATATGTGTGTGTGTAGATATATGTATATATATAGAGGCTCTTTTATCTAATATGTATATATACACACATATATATGTTCTTCTCCCCCTCCGCAGTAGAACCCCCATGTTTAATTTTGACTTCATAAGACCCTGTTCATAAACAGCTTTAATTCAGGTGTTCAAGGCTGTTCTCTTGGATTGGGTTTTTGATGAATCCCAACATATAAAGCACTTCTGGAAGATCTCAGGGACTCGGTGTCACTTTTTTCTACTCCTCATGTCAAAGGTTAACTTAAAATATTAATGCTGCAAAGATTCATTTGAAGATATGAAAAGCATTCGGGCAAGACTACATGTATATATTGTAATTACTTCCTTTTTCTTACAATTAAAGTAATTGGATTATATTTAATGAGCTATTTACATTTAATAATTAAGGCAAGACTTATCTTTCCAGTATTCCCCAAGTGCAGCAGAAGGGTGGGGGCACTCGGAGCTGTGATATAATTATCCAGGCGTGAGTTGAAACTGAAAGAGCAGTTGAGCTGTATAGAAAACACTTGGAACTGGTTTGTTCCTACTCTTTTCATTAATCAAAATAGTTCAATGTGTGTTTAAGGAGGGGAGGCTGAGCTGAGCTGCAAATGAGACAGAGTTTATCTGCTCAAAAGGGAGGTTAAAATCTGTTCAGGCTTCAGGAATAAGTCATTGAGAGAGGAAACCTCCCCCCCCCCCTTTCCCTTCTGTGTTAATTACCCAGCGCTGCCCTAGAATGGCAATGTGCTGATGTATTGTGAGAGTTGGGCTTTGCACCCCTGCTTTGTCAGTGCTAACGGCCACAGGCCCTGCCTCTTGCTGGAGGCGGCTGGTGTGAAGGGAGGCAGCAAACAGGCTCGCATTAGCAGGGATTCAGCGGGGTTTGCAGTAGCAGCCACGCACCGTTTGCAGGAGGGGGCCTGTGGTTCCATGCAGGATCCCTGCAGCGATGGCATGAGGCTTGGCTACCTGCAGTACCTCCAGAGGAAGCTGCTGGGAATAGTGCTGCTCCTCTTACACCTAACACTGCAGCATCAAGACCTTCTGGAATGAATTCGGTGCTTTGAGGTTGTGCCCAGAGAAGCTGTGGCTGCCCCATCCCTGGCAGTGTTCAAGGGATTTGGAGCAACCTGGTCTAGTGGAAGGTGGCCCTGCCCGTGGAACTGGATCATCATTGGAACTGGAGGTCCCTTCCAGCCCAAACCAGGCCGGGATTCTATGATTCTCCATTTTGCCTGGATTGGGACAGAAACAATGAGGTGACTGTGGCAATGAAAGCTCCTCGACCTTGCCATCTAAGTGCTGGTTTTGGGGGGGCAGAGTGACAATCCTGGCTTAGTAGACATCTGTCTCTTGGATTGCTGTTATTGCTCAGGGGCTTTGGCTCTGGGGACAGGCTGAGAGTGATGCCTTGAATAGTCTCATTCTCTTTAGACAGTGGTTTGGGCTCAGACCAAGTGTTACCAGAGACCTCCTGCTGATGAGCTGAGACCTGCCCAAACCTCTCCTCTATAGTGGATTTGAGAATCCTATGGTGGTTTGGAAAACCTATAGTGGAATTGCTCTACCTGGGAACGTTTTAGGAGCACCAAAGCGACCTGTTGATTGAAGCTTGTGCTACAAGGTCAGTGTCAACAGAGTAGCATGCATGCCGAAGTTATTCATAGGTTGAAGAGAAAGCATTCTGCTCCCTTTGCTGCTCCCGTTTCCTTGGAAGCAACAAAGCCAGAGTGCTGAAGGAGCCCTGCCTCTCTCCTGATGTATATCCTCATGGCAAAGACCTTGAAACCTTTCTGTTCCGCAGCTTTAATTCCAGTGTAATCAATAGTTCTGTATTCTGAGAATCCAATCCCTGTGACAGCTCTCTTTAATTGAGCTAAACTGCCTTTCTCTTGTCACATCTCTTCTGGAGTTGTATTGAAATGCATTTGTTCTGCCTGGCTCCTCATCAGGCATTGATAGGAACACCAGGTGACCCTCTTTGTTTAACTTGTTTTGCAGCTAAATGAATGGAAACATTAATTAGGGCAATGGAGTTGGGGGGTTTAGGCATAAAACCCCCTCTAGGTCAACGTATTGGCTGTATTTGCACTCCCAACTAGAGCTGGGAGGATCTGCATGTTCCCTGTTGGTGACACCCCCATCCTTCCACCCCCAGCCTGGTTTGTGCCAGCAGCCAGTCCCTCTCCAGGAGAGCTTGGTTCCAGCAAGATCCTCTTCAGGAAAGCTGATAACCAAAGTTGAAAGGGAAGAGCCAAATTTCCAGTCACACCTGTGCAATCCCCTCGAGGGCAGTAAATGATGATGATAATGCAGGAGCCAGACACAAAAAGCCAGCATTTCTCAGAGCCAGCAGACTGGAGGGAAGGGGGGGAACAGGAGGGGAAGGAGATACAAGAGTGTTTCTACTCGGGAACACAGCAGGCTGATGTTTGTTGTCTCAAGGACTCCACAGTGTACAGTGCGTCCTTATTCTGCAGGATCAGGGCTGTTCCACATGTCACAACATCACTGCGGAAAGGGGCAGTCCTGCTCTTGCCCTGTGCTAGTGCTGAAACACCTCTTTTGTAATGCAGATCATACCTGACAGGTCTGGAGTTGGTGATTGAAGCGCAGGATGGTTTGGGTTGAAGGGACTTTAAAGCTCATCCAGCTTCAACCCCTGCCACGGGCAGGCAGGGACACCTTCCACTAGAGCAGCTTGCTGCAAGCCCCATCCAACCTGGCCTTGAACACAGCCAGCAATGGGGCAGCCGCAGCTTCTCTGGGCAGAGAAGTGGGTTATTACTGCACAAAGGGGTTGGGAGGGTGTGTGTGTTCTCCTGCATGGCTTTCAATTGATTCTGCTTCAGGAAAGCTGCTCTGTGGTGCTGGATGAGAACACAGTGCTCTGTCTTAGCGCCTGGTGGGCAACCCAGGGTGGGTTTTACCCCATGGCTTTGGGGGGGAATAGAGCACTGTGCAAAGAAGCAGTTCTGCAGCTGCCCTTCACTGCTGACTCCTGCTCAGCTGCTGGCAGGTTGGGCTCTTAATGACAGATGAGCCCGTGACGTGGTTTTGGGAATGAATACTTGTTACAGCTGGCGGACTGGAGTAGTTTAGGCATCACATGGCAGTTTGCTCTATAATTTCACTCCCTATTGCTCAGATGCAGCACTGATTGCTAGCTCGCTCCTCGAGCATGGAACTGTAGCATTTCTGATTGCTGCATCCCACTTTTCGGTGGCCGCATTGTGAGCTTGGATCGAGCCCTGAGCACTCAGCAGAGCCTTCCCCTCGGTTCTTTGTGTGTGTGTGGCTGCTCTTCCCTTCCTGCTAGTCTTTTGGGGTTACATAAAAGCCAGTCCCTTTCTGGCCATTACAGCTACACGGGGGAGTAGTTACTGCTGAGAGAAGCTTGGAATTTGGAGCAGAGTTGTCACAGACATTAGAAAGAACAGTCGGGCTGCGTTGGCAAGCGGCGGAGTTCACTCTTATTTCATCCTGATGGGAATTTCAGATCTGATTATCTCCTTTCTCCCTCATTCCCAAACCTGCTGCTGTGTCTCGTCCCCTAATGGGGACTCCAAAAGGCAGCTCTCCAAGCTGAGGGCTTGATCTCCTTTGCTATGCTGCTTGTTTGTGGCCAGGCAGAGGGGTTGGTAAGCCCTGCTGAGGGCAGGGGGATTGGTCACCCTGATCAAGCTTAATTCCCATCTCCCTCCAAAATGTCCTCCTTAGGTGCTTTGTGCTGCACCAGACACGATGGCAGATGATAGCACTGCTGGGGTTCAGCTTGATTTGCAGATGGTCCCTCATCTAAGAGGTTGTGTGTCACATTGAGTGGGCATTACCCAGGTGACTCCCAGTAATGCTATGCTGGTCAGCTACCAGTGAGAGACCCTTGCCAGGTCTCTCCCTCCAACTCATCTCTTATTTACAGCTCTTTGTGTGCATCACATACACATCTCACCTTGTAGTGCTGCCTGCCTTCTCCTCTGCGCCACTGTGGTGACTGTGCTGTCTGCACACGAAATAAAGGCTGGTTCCTCTCTTGCTGTGCACTGCTGTTTGCTGCTCTGCTCCAAACTTGCTTGGTAAGGAGTATTTGCTCCGAGTTGCTGCTTGCAGTTTACCTTGTGCTTTGCTCCAAGTGCTGGATTTGGAAAGGCAGCCTGGAGAAGGCTCCTGAAGGGGAGACCTTAGAGCAGCTCCAGTGCCTGAAGGGGCTGCAGGAAACCTGGAGAGGGGCTTTGGATAAGGACCTGCAGGAGCAGGAACTGTATGAGCTTTAAGGTCCCTTCCAACCCAAACCATTCCATGACTCTATGCTGTTTCCCTTTTCCTTGGAGAAATACAACACGTGTGTGATGGGAAAGCCCAGGAGTTGATCGGAAGGGTTATAGGGAGCCAAAGCATGGTGAATCCTGGAGACAAGGTGCCAGTTGTGGCTGGAAGATGGGTAGGAATGTAGGAGTGGTGAGCTCAGCTCCCAGGGATCAGCATAAGCACTTTGGAAGGGGGGAGATGGTGAGGAATTCTGGCAGTGCCCAGCTGGAGGTGGGGGGAAAAGAGCTACAGGGCAAAAGCATGGTTTGGCTTTTAGTCACTGCCAACATAACAGGGCTTGGAGCCTTCTCTGATTCAAGCCATGACTTGGAGACTGCAGAGAAAGAGCTTTACAAGAGCAGGTAGGAAGGTTCTGCTTCAAGTAGGTGAGAAAAGGCATTTGTTACTTAACAAAAGCCCTTACTACTTGTTGTTGAGGAGGTGTGAAGCACGGTGGTTGCACATCCATTGCTGCAGCAGTGCTTGGCTCTCCCAACCAGTGTTACCCTGCAACCAGCGAAGAGCACTCTTCCCTCACATGGTTCAGTTTGATGCCTTTGTTTTCCATATTCATTAGGACTCTGTTGCAGGCAGTTTTCTGTTACTTAGAGGCAGTTTCCTTTTACCGTACTTTATCTCCTCTCCCATTACTGTGGGATCAGGATCCTCTGTGCCCATTGAGCCACTTTAACAGCTTCTCCAAACCAGCCTCTGCACCCCAAACCTTACAACTCAGGCAACCCCAATCTCCCCTATTAATAAGCAAGTGGAAGCACTTCTCTTTGCCTGCAAGATAAGGATTTGGGGCCTGGCAGTTCATTTCACATGCTCCTGAACGATAGGATTTGGTTCTAATATATGGTCTGCACTGGTTTCCTGACAGAGACTAATGCCTGCTGACCACTCTGGCTGGCTGGGGTGGAAAACTGCTGTGCTGTCATGCCCTGACACAGAAGGTAAAGCGGCTCTGGATGGCCCTCGCTTGGGAGCATACTTTCAGTCGCTTCCGTAATAACTCTCTTAAAGCATAAAAGCAGGAGCCTGGAAAGCTTCTTTAGGTCTGTTCCTTCCTTGTTTCATTTACTATGCCTCTTCCCCGTCCCCAGCTTTATGCCCTGTGCTGTCTGCACTGTTTTGCTTCCTCCTTCTCCCTCTGCTGCCATTGTCCCTTCCCCACACTCGATTCGCTGCCCCACCTGAGTGCTGCTTTCAAAATCCACCCCTTGGATCCCACTCCAGACTGTTTATCTTTGTGCCACCTTCTCGTGAGGCAGGAAGGTTCTACAGGAGCCCATTAAGTGGTATCTGTGTACAGTTGAGGTCTAACGGAGAAGTGCCTTCTTGGGGAGCATCAGCTGCTGATGTTGGCACCAGGCTCTGGTTGTAGGTCCCGTATTTCCTATCTTGCCTCCACCCTACCCAAACATCTGAAACCTTTAAGCTCCTTGTCCTTCCACTCAGAGCTTCCTTTAAACCGCGTCTTACCCCTGAGGCTGCTGTGAGGGCAAAGGCTTCTTTGTCCCCAGCCCATCCTGTCCTTGCATCTCCACGGGGTTCATCTCCAAGTCTGTTGCCTGCTGGATCCCGGCTGGATTTGGGAGCGAGCTCTGTCACCTTGGGAAGAAGCCACTGTCAGAGCCATCACGAGGGTGAAACTCTTGGTGCTGCAGTGGAGTGTGGCAGGGAGGGGGTGGCTGCCAGGATGAGCCTGGCTATAAAGGGAGTGTTTTTCTTAGCCTTTAGCTCTGCTGGCTTGCACCGGTGCAGATTCACGCTGTCCCTGTGCTGACATTGTTGTTCCTCTGCCCAAAAACAAAGCAAGTTCACCACTCCTCCTTGGGTTTAGTTTCCAGACATGCTTTGAAGGCAGACACTGTACAGAGAGAACATATTCCAGGTCTTTGTTTCTTTATGGGCATTTGGGGCACTGCTCCGTGTTCTGTTCCTTACGGATGAGCGCTACCTGCGCCCATCTCTTCTTCTGGGTGGGTCTCTCAATATCCATGCTCACATCTCTCCCCCTTTCCTGGCGTCTTTCCCCTCGTGCTGTTTTCCTTCTGTCTGTCCTGGTCCTTGGAAGGGATCCAGCCAGGCTTTGGTGGATGAGCTGTCTGTCCACTCCGGCTCTGCACATCCCACTGTGCCTGCTCCCTGCGGAAGCAAAGGGGGGAGAAAAGCTGGATGCAGGCAGCCTGCAGATGCCTGCCTTGTTGATGTGAGCTGCCTGGTGGTGCAGACTGCAGTCTGGGGGGAGCCGGGCAACTTTGTCTGGCATAAAGCACTGAAGCTGACAAAGGATTGTAGGGCTGGGCTGTGATCGATAAAACACGTATTTGGAAGCAAAGGTCAGAGTCCTTCCTCCCTTCACCCTGTGCTTTAAATATCCCAGCAGTTACTGAGGGCTGCTGCAGTGCTTGGACATGAAGAACAACGCACACTTCACTGCTTTGTGTTTACTTCGATGCAGATCTCGCTCCTCTTCTCCATGAGGTGGATGGGTTTGGGACCCCAGATTCCTCACAGAGAGTCATTCAACCTGCATCTGCTGGTCTGGGAGCCAGCCCAGTGCTGTGGCTCTTGAACTCCTCTGCCTTAATGGGTCAGATTTAGCAATTCAGAATCTGGCTTGTGAGGTAATTAGGAGGGATAATGCCCACTTCTTCCTCTTAACACCCTGATAGAAAAGCAGCCAGGAAGGCCTCCTGGACCTCAAAGATAAGCTGCCAGCTGCCACCGAGCCTATCAAAGGGTGGCTCAAAGTCAAGAGCAGCCAGCTGATTTTTCCTGGTCCTTGGGTTTCTGCTGCTGGTGGCAGGAAGCTGTGTTCCCCAAGCTCTTTGCTTCCTGCTTTATTTATACTCCCGGCCCCAGCATGCCCATCACAGGGGCACTGCCTGCTTCGCTGGGGTTCTTCTTCCTCCTCTGACCTAGAAAAGGGATTCTTTCCCCTTCTCAGTTAATGAAGAGCTTGGGATAGAGTTGCTTTCACTTGAGGATTGCAGGAGTGCACCGTGCTCCTTGTTGGAGCTGCTCAGCCAAGTTTCCTCCTCTTTCAGAGGTGGATGATCCCAGAAGAAGCTTCAGTGTTTTGGCCTGTTAGTAAAGGAGGTTCTTGTTAGTTCCTGCACATAAAAGCATTTTCTGCCTTCCGGACACTTGGGCTTTCTGCTTTATTTGGTATTTGTTTCAAAGAGCTGAAACTTTGTCCTGCCTCTTTTCCCGTCCATCTTGACTTCTCTCTGAGCTCCCTTTAGCCCTGTATCCTGGAGAGCTCCCTCAACTGCTGCAGCAGGAAAACAATGGTCCAGTGTAAACCTCCGCCCCGGGGGATTTCCCAAGGGAAGAGGGGGAGCAGCCTGCAGGATAAGGAAAGTTTCCTGGTCAGCTGCAAGCGCTTCCTGTTGTTCCAGAAGGGCCCTGCCTGTGCTGCTGCAGGAGGAGGCACCACGCATGCTTTGCTCAGCTACAAGACACTGGTTGCTGTTCTTTTCCCCCTAACATCTCCCCTCTCTTTCCTTTGGGGTTAAACAGCCCTACTGGTTGCAGGTTGAAGAGAGTTGTGCTTGTGAGACACTCGTGCAGGAGGCAGGAGATGGCTCAGCTGCTGGGGAGGAAGGGAACAATGACTGCGGTGGTGCCAGCAGCACCCTGCATGGGGGTGAAGATGTGTAGTGATCCGTTCCTGCATCTCTACCTGAGCTGCTGAGGCTCTGCTCTCACTGCAGCGCATAGAACAGCAGGATCTTTTATTTCTGATCAACCAGTTTTAGAGAGGGATTGGGGGGAAAGAAGGCTTATAAATAAAGCCATTTGAGAGCAGGCAACCCGAACACCGCTGCTCTGGTGTGCCTGGAATTTGTGGTTGAGTAATCCTTTCCTGTTTCTTTTTTGGGTTGTTTTTCATCTTGCAGAACAGTGCCTGAAGCAGGTCCACCATGCCGTTAGTAACGAGGAACATTGAGCCAAGGCACCTGTGCCGTCAGACGTTGCCTAGCGTTCGGAGCGAGCTGGAATGCATGACCAACATCACCCTGGCAAATGTCATTCGACAGCTGGGCAGCCTGAGTGAGTACCCCGGCGAGCCTGCGCGGTGCCCTCAGGAGTCGCTCGTGCTCTTTATTTAGCTCCCTTTCTACTCCAGCGTTCCTATTTCTCCCCCATCTGCCTTCCCTGGGTAATGCTAAAATGTTTTCCAAAAGGAATCTGATGCTAATTTCATATCCCCGGTCCCACTGCCTTCCTAGCTAAGAGAAAATGGGGAGGGGGGGTGTGGATATATGGGTGTGTGTGAGAGGTTGCAGGGAAACTGCAGATGGAAGGCTGGAGCACAACTCAGGCTTGTAAAATGGGAGGCTCTCCTAGCAGCCAGGATCTTGTGTCAGAGAATGTGCCTGTAATTGCACACGCTACTAAATGGAGCTTGACTGTGTTGGATCTACACTGTGTCAGTAGTCTTACTCTTAATGAAGCGGCCTCTTTGCCCCTGCTGGTGGTTGCCTTGCAAGACCCAAAGTCCCCACTCTGAGCCAAGTGTTGCCTCTGGGGGGTTTGGGGCTGCTCACTCAGATGGCAGCCTGAGCCGTAGCAGTGCCTGGCTCAGCTCTGCAGTGGGCTAACCAATGCTTTGTGAAGGCCAGAGGGAAAACACAGGCTTCCATGCAGTAGGAGAAACTAAGAGTTAATTATGGTCCCTGGGGGATGATTCCTTCCTCTGTGGAGTGCTCTGGATTCTGATGAGCCACCTTTGCCCTTGAAGCAAGACTTTTGATAATCAAATGAATGTATTGCTTGGCTTCTCTGTGGTGGTTGCAAGTGCTTCTGCTTGCTCTGCAAAGCAAGCTCCTTCTGCCATAGCATGAACGTGACAGGGAGAGTGTGGGTGCAGGCTCTTTGCAGCAGTGAAAACCATGGCTATCACTGACCTCTGGGCCTGTGTTTACTGCCAGTCGGTGTCACATCCTGTTGGGTTCTAGAAATGTCGCTGCACAGGCACGACCAGTCTCTCTGCTCACATTCAATTGGCCCTTATTGCTCATTGTTAGGTCTGGTAGCCAAGATGGTTGTGGAGGGCAAGTAAAACCCATCTCATGCCTGTGAAATGGAGAGGAGGAAGGCAGTAAAGCTGTGCAAAGCTCAGCTGCAGGGAAGCTAATCCCAGTCCAAAGGCCTGCAGTGGGTTAAGCGTGACAGAGCTGCGATGAGATCCTCTAGGTTTACGCCTTTGCACAGCTCAAAGCTTCTCCTCTTCTACCTTGTCAGAGAGTGGGTGAAGTGCTGGGAGCCAAATTCCAGCCTGGTTTATTGGGCAAGTGCCTTCCTGGGCGATGTGGGGAGTGAGGTGCGTGGTGCTGGATCCATCACAGGTACCTGGAGGAGGGCACAGGAGGGGTGGCTCTTGCTAACACTGCGTAAGGTGGGGAGGAAATGCTGAGCACCATCTCTTAGCTGCTTCCCTAAGGTCAGCAGGATTGTAAATGAAGCACTATTTAGACTTAACTGCTCCAGAAAATTCACATCCAAATTTGGCCAAACTCCTGCCCCCTCCTCCTTTTCTCTCTCTTACTTCAAAACCTAAACCACTCCTTCCCTATAAGTTGAATGTTGCAGGAACGGAGCACGGGTTCAGTAGGCTGTGACAGGCCTGTCAAGTGAATAATCAGCCATGCCTAGTGCAGCAGAGTCTCTTTACAGAGATGCAAACATAAATCTTGTCAAACTTTCATATTCCAGTGAGTTTACCCTTCGTTACTATCACAGCTGGTAGCACTTTGTCGAAGTCGGCTGTGCACCTCAGTGTGATGTTACAGAATCCACAAGCTAAAGATGGAAAGCCCTATTAAATCATGCCGTCTGTCTTCCTGCCAGTGCATGACAGAGAGAATTCGGATTGTAAACTGCAGTTCTGCAGTCAAAGGAATTAAACCAAAGAATTAATCCCTGCCTTACCCCATTTGCAAGGGATAACCATACAGGTGAACTTACTCAGGGAAGGATTACAGACCATCCCTTCTCCCTCCAGGGTTAAGACCAGTACGTACAATGCTCTTTATGTATTATTTCCTGCTTGAAACAGACCACCTGGCATTGCAAACCAAAGACTCTTTTCTCCCCTTGTGCTTGTTGCAGTTCCTTGTGAGACTCAACACCCAGTTTCAGTTCTCATTAAAGTAGAAACCAAATTACAGCCGATCTTCTGCTGTGCTGTTGCTGGGAGGTAGCAAATTAGCCCATAGCTACCCATTGTCTCTCTTTGGTTAGAGGGATGTACACGGTGTTTGTATTGTCCAAAGCTTCCCACTGTATTATTGTCCAGTGACCCCCCAGCCTTTGCTTTCTACAAATACTTCAAGCTGCCATTGCCACCAAAAGGTGTGGAGGAGGTTGATTTTTAACCTGGCTGCTTCCCCGTGCTTGGCAGCGTAAGGAGAACTGCATGGGAGTATGAACAAGTAGCTGATATGTCACTTCAGAGAGCTGAAAGTATTTGTGCAGCTGGGCTTTGGGGGATGTCCTCACGTTGCTTTGGGGAACGGGCTCTTGTCTCTCTGAAGTGACTCATTGCAGACAACCAGCTTTTCCTAAATTGCTGCTCAAGTCAGACTTCCAACTGGTTATCCTTCCCTGAGTGTCGGCAAGGATCTTTCGGAGTAACAGATTCCAGAACAAACTGCTGACCATATGATGATGCACTTCAAAACCAGACTGCTTATTGGGAGCAGCCTTGTACTCACCAGCCATGGCTGGGAATGTTTCCCATCAGTGGGAACTCCATGGGCCTATGTCTGCTCTCAGTGCCAAGTCTCTACTGATCAGCATTGTCCTCGCTGTGGTTTGGGCTCCCTGGTTTGGATTTTGCCTGAGAGCAGAACAAAGACACCACTCATTGGAAGCTCTTGGTTTTCTTCCACTTCTCCCATTTCTGTCTACCTGTAGTCACCTCTTGATGCACACGTAGATTTGAAGCTCTTAAGGACAGGGCATAGCTTTTTGTTGTGCTTCTAAGTGATTCAGCAAGCTCCTGCTCCAAGCCCCTAGGCACTCTCAGAGCCCGAGCGATGGATGATGATGTTTGTCAGAGCAGCCCACTGAGCAAGCCAAGCTGTTACAGAGAGAATATCCCTCTTTGAGAAGTTCCCCTTTGGGTTTGATGGAGAAGGAATGTGAATGCATCAATTTTTCAGACACTGCCACCTGAAGGAACAAAAGGGTCAGTGCTTTTGGCTGTGGTTAGAGCTCAGGCTTGAGGCTCAAGGTCTGGGGCTGCTCTCTAGTTGAGCTTGTAAATAGTGGTAGTTACCCTGGAGGCAGGCCTGCTGGAGACAGGGAGTCTTTGAGCTTCTCCAGAGCAATACAAATCCAACTGCATTGGCTTGTATAATAAACAGAAGAGCAGAGAATCTTAAAGGAGAGACAAGACACATCCATTTTCAGCCCTCTTTATTCAATTACTTTAATAATGACTTGGAAGTATGTCTTGGATTGTTTCTTTACTGCTTGAAGGTCCCTTGGAAATGCCAGGTTTTGGTGGAACAGGGAGTTTTCTGCCTGGATGTTATGGGTTCAAACTGAAACGGGAAGTTTAGGTTAGATATAAGGAAGAAGTTCTTTACTGCAAGGGTGGTGGGGCACTGGAATGCCCAGGGAAGCTGTGAATGCTCCATCGCTGGCAATGTTCAAGGCCAGGTTGGATGGAGTCTTGGGTAACATGATTTAGTGTGAGGTGTCCCTGCCCATGGAAGGGGGGCTGGAACTGGATGAGCTTAAGGTCCTTCCCAACCCAGACCAGTCTATGATTCTATGTTGAGCTCAGCTCTTGACAGCCTTGAACAGAAGCGTGGTTGGTTTGTTCTTGCTTCAAGAAAACAAGCTGGGAGACTGAATACGGTCTGATGTGGCTCCTGAGGGTAATGCGGACGCTTTGCTCTTCCAGGTAAATTTGCAGAAGACATATTTGGAGAGTTGTTTACTCAAGCCAACACCTTTGCCTCTCGGGTGAGCATTCTAGTCGAGAGAGTTGACCGCTTGCAAGTCAAAGTCACTCAGCTGGATCCCAAAGAGGAGGAAGGTAATAGAGTGGAGCACAGTCCTTGCAGAGCGAGCATGGTAAAGGTTCTCCTTGAATCAGCATAGTTGTTTCACGGCCATAAAATGATGCTGTGATGGGTGGTGGGATGTCTTCTCTTGGACTCAAGAGGGACTGTTCCCTCCCTTCCTGAACAACCACAGTGCTGCTGGTGTGGACAGCCTTTGTGACCAAGCCTAGATTTGCTCTAGCAAGTGTCCATATGGAAACTCGCTTTTCAGCAGCGTGATAGCAGTGTGGTGCTTGAGTCTTGGTCATTGGGGTTCAAAACCATAGCAGCAGCTCTCAAGAGAGCCGTGTCGATACAGCTCAAGTAGCGGATCTTGGCATAGCATCCTCTGAGATGTGCTGGGTTTCCCAAGGGATCTATGGGAAAAGGAACCTGACCTTAAGGAGTGCAAACCATGCCAAGAACTCCAGCTGAAATCAGATGTTCACTGCTTGGTCTGCAGTGTCACTGGCCTGGGTCAAGCTGTTCTTCACTTGCCCTCTTCTCTTTCTTACAGTCTCCCTGCAAGGCATTAACACCAGGAAGGCCTTCAAAAGCTCCACTACTCAGGACCAGAAGCTCTTTGACAGGGATTCTCTCCCTGTGCCTGTCCTTGAAACCTATAGGACCTGCAATACTCCTCCACCTCTCAACATCCTCTCACCGTACAGGTATGGTTGCAGCACCTCCTTAGCTCTTCGTTCCCTTGCAGTGAAGGAGCTTTTGCTCCCAGTTTGTCAAGAAGGCTGTTTCCCATCCTGTCCTGTCTTAAAGTAATCGTTTCCAATGGGAAATTGATTGCTAAACTGAGATCCACCAGGAAATCCCATTCTCTGGGTTATGTGAAACTTTGCTTTTGGGGCTGTACAAATGAGCGTAGCTAGAAAATGAGAGATTTGGTTACCTGCTGTCACATTTGTGACTGCCTTGGGGCAAGGCTTGGCTGGCACTGCAGAAACATGCTAGGTGTTGTGCAGATGATGCATTTTCCTTCTGCTTCTCCATAGCCCTGTGGCTCCTTTCCAGAAAGCTGCAGTGCGAACTGCAGAGCATACATCTGTAAATGGCTCTCACCCAGGTGGGTGCAGCAGACTCCTGTAGATCTGGAGATGCTTTCTGTGCCTGGTCTGAGACGTGGAATGTGACCTACACTGGCTGCAGAACCAGTTCTCTTGGGCACTCTCCCTCTGATTTCATCTTGTAGGTGGTAGAAGGAAAGGGGGTCAGAATCAGAGGCTTAGCCCACATCCATAAATATCTTTGGAGCAGGTAAAAAGTAATTACAGATAGCTGGAGGCAGCTGTCTTCTGCCAGACACGGCTGCACTGCAAAGGAGGAGGAGAGTGTGTGTGTGTGTGCTCACTCCTGAGTTTCAAGGACGCTGCTGGTCTGATTTAGGGTTCCTGAGCTGGAGAAGGGTTGGTTGGTTGTTTTTCTGCATCAAAAATACAGCACAAACAAGTGGGAGTTGAAGTGAGAGGCCTGCTGCTCTCTTGGTGATTGTTCAGAGCAGTTGAGCTCTTCAGGTGCTGCATAATGGAGGTATGGTGTGAGGGTAAAAGCATGGGGGAGAGCCAGGACAGTGGAGGCTGTGGATCTGAGATGGGGGATGGAGGTGAGAGCAGTTTGACCTTCTAAATTGTCCTCTGGGCTTGTGCCTTGTGTTTTCTTTGGGCTTCAGACCAATGTGTGACTTGGTGCTTATTTGTGTGTGTTGTTTTTTCCCCCCCTCCCTCTTCTAGGGATGATGGCAAGGAAGCACTTAAATTCTACACTGATCCTTCCTATTTCTTCGACCTTTGGAAAGAGAAAATGCTTCAGGACACGAAGGATATTATGAAAGAGAAGCGGAAACATAGGGTAAGGAAATGGGAGATCTCTGCCAACAGAGGTATATCAGGGAAGTACAGGAGGTGGGAATTGTTAATACAGCTTGAACTTCAAAGTTGCTATCCAAGAGTCAGGTTTGCTTCCTTAAAAACTTCCCTGAATTGAGTTTATCTGGTTTGCTTTGAAGGACACAAAGATACCCTTCATCTGCTTTTCCAAATGCCACTATCTTTGTATGGTTATAAGGGCTTAATCTGTAGCCCTCATAGTGCAGGGGAGAAAGGCAGAGCCTTTTCTGCACTTCCCATGTCCAGGGCTGAAGCTGTGCAAATCCCACTGCCCCAGCACTGCAGTGTGCAGAGTGCTGTGATATTCTGTTGTGAAAGAATAAAGAGAGAATGTCCCTTCTGGAGCACAAAACCGGGCCCTGATATTAAATGGGGAGTAAGTGGGAGGTTTAACCAAACCAGTTCAGCTGCAGATGCCAGGTGGAAGCTTCTGGTTGGCTTGCCTGGGGATTCGAACCCATGTTTTACCAGCACTGAAAGGCCATAAAAGAACAAGTTTGAGCATACTTTATGTAGCTTTTGAGCAACTGGAGTCTTAAATATCAAACCAGATGAGTTTTCAATGGGAATAACAAAGGAAAGATGTGGGACATGGTACAGAGTAAGGCACGCCAAAGCTCGCTTCTTTGCGGGCAAGTGTCCGTATTGCATCCCAAAGCACTTAACGCCAGCAAGGTGATGGTGAGATTCAGCAGGCTTGACCCAGAGGCCAAAAACTGAATTGCTGTGGGAAACTGAGCTTTCCCTCTGCCCTCGAGGTGGTGGTGCCAGGGAATAACTATGGCATCATGGCAAGGCTGCACTGGGGAAATCTGATGTTGTCTGTCTCATTTTATGCTCCAGCCTCTGTATGTGGGAGACCTTTGAAGCTTGCAGCAATGGGGAAAGTAAATTAAAGATCCCATCCCTCTTTGAGCATGTTCTCTTCTTGAAACTGCTTCGGGTTTGTCTTATCCTTCCCTCTTCCTGAGTTTCTGTTTGCTTCCTTTTCCCTTAGAAGGAGAAAAAGGAGAATCCAAACCGAGGGAATGTGAATCCACGAAAAATCAAAACCCGGAAAGAAGAGTGGGAGAAGCTGAAAATGGGACAAGAATTCATTGAGTCAAAGGACAAACACGGTCCTGCTGGGTAAGCAAGTGTGGGGCTCTGTGGTTCAGCTCCCTGCTGAGGTCGATTGTGATGCAGTTCACCCTGCTCTGCAGCTCCTCCAGATCGGCTGTGCACTGCGGATCGATACTGCCACTAATCACATTCTCCAAAGTAAATGTGGCTGCTAATTTTAAGATTTGCTAAATAAATCAGGGAGCTGCAGGGTTTGAACGAGGTGGCAGGAACAGCTTTGGTAGCAAGTCTGCTCTCAGCTGCCTGTCTTGTGGGCACAGAAGTGTTGAGAGCTTTGGCTCCGTACCCCATCACCGTGCCCTGGGCCTTACGCTGGGGATCAGGGTGGCATCATGGTGGCATTGTGTGATTGCTTTGTTACAGTTCCCAACTGGCTCTTCACACCCTCCACTTGAAGCGGGGGCTGTCCCCATCCAAGTATTTCAAGCTCCAGATCTCTCTTTAGCACTTCTGGCTTGGGAATTCATTTAACTTTTGACACCAGCAAGGCTGGAAGCAGACCGAATTCCCCAGAATGCACTGCTCATTTGCTCGCTCCTTGCAGCTTCCTTTCATAGAAGAGAAAAATCTCTCTTTAAATCACACTCTTCCAGCTAAAAATAAAACTTGCTTTTAGTTTAATAGGAGGACAGGTTTGGTTTCTAGCAGAGGAATGGAGCAGCACAACAGCACCATTTCCTTGCTCCTCTTTTCACATGGAAGCATGTTCATGCCTTTGAATTCACTTGAGGTCCAGAACCCCTAGGAAATGGGTGGCTTCACCACCCCACGGTAAAATGAGCTCAGAGAAAGTTGAGCAGGAGAGTCATCTGAAACTGAAGGAAGAGCTTGGGATCCTTGCTTTTAATGGCATTGCTCTTTCTTGGGTTCTTGTTGCTAATTGTATTCTCCAGCTTACTTGTGTGGCATCTTTGAGTATCTCTTTTTGCCACTAAGGATATGCAGTGCCACTGGGAGTCCTTCAAGTCCAGGTTGTTAAGAATGTTAATAGAAATGGCTTTTATTTCAGTGTTTTCTTGCTCTCTGAACTGTATCCTCATGCTGTTGTGCTGTGTGGTAGCAACAAACAAACAGGAGAGCATCTGGGCAAGCTCTAGCCAAAGAATTATGCAGAGCAAACCAATGCCGCTTTGCATGGTTCATCATGTAGGATGCTTTGAGAAACAGAGGCTTTTTTCCCATATGTTTCTTGAAGGATTTGTTTTGTGTGTCCTGTTGTGGTGGTTGTTAAGGTCCCACCTAAAGGCATGTCCCACTGTGGTGGGAAAAGCTATTCCTGCTGGAAAAGCTCATTTCTACATCTTGAAGGTTGAGCCATCCATGTGGTTAATACCACTGCTGTTTGGTGTTGAACTGCTGCACGGTTGGTTGTTGTGACCCTTCCAGGAGGCAAACCTCTTGTGAGTGAGGGGGAAAACGAGCTTTAGACATTGCCTTGAAGTCTTCCAATGCGTTTTCTTCTCTTGCTTCTTCCCAGGTACCCCTCTAACATGGTGTATCAGAACGGCAGCATCGGTTCCAACGAAAGCATGGACGTGAAGTGCTACCCGCCACCGCCGCAGACTGACTCTATTGTGCCACCACCTCCTTCATTCCCAGATGACAGCCTGCCTCCACCCCCGGTGGAATTTAGGTAAGCCTACGGGATCCCTTCTGTCACCGAGGAGTAGTAGGTGGTGTAAAAGGATGACATGAGACAGGCTGAGATAGTTCAGCATAACTTCCTGACGAGTGTTGTATGGGAACCAGAACGGTCTTGTCTGAGGGGACGTGCAATTGCAGGCAGGGACAGAGGCATAGGCAGTGCATGCATAAATCCCAACCACTCTCCTTGTTCCCGTAGAGAAGGGAAGAATGGGCTTGGGGAGAGCTAGAGCAGACTTACTTCATGGTCTGTAAGACCAGGGTCCCAGTCGATCTGGCTCCATTGTGTTGGTTTTCCAGTGCAGTTGTTCCAGACCCTGTAGTTCCTGGCAGAGCTTTGCAAATAAGCCTTCTTTCATCTCTGTGTTTTGTTACTGTTTGCCCTGTGATCTTTGACGTGGGCACTGAAGATGTAGATGTAGTTAAATGTAATGGACTCAAGCACACAGCTGACTGCTTCCCAGAGACTTCAGTGCAAGTTCAGGGCAGCTGCTTTGTGTCAGATGAAATGGTGACTTCCAGTCACCTCTAGAGAAGGGAATCATGGTCCAGCAGTGGCTCAGGACACAAAGGGTGGAACAAGAGTAAATCTAAGGCAGTAAAACAGTCAAGAGTAGCAGGAGGGGCTATGTCAGGTAGACAGGACTCTTGTCTCCATCTTATCCAAAGGCAGCAGTGCTGCAGAAAAGGCTCTTCTGATGTGTCAGAGAGACCAAGCAGCGTGTTCCTCTAGGGCAGAACAGAAACAAGCTTTCAGATGCTGCCTTATGCAGTTGCTTAGATCTCTGCCTAGCCACAGAGCTCTCCCTTCCCTGGTTTTGTTTTGGTGCTTGTTTATAAGGAACTCCAGGAGTGAGGTTTGATCCCCAGTAGTGTGTCTTGGATCAGCACTGTTACTGTCTTAATGCAGAAGGAGATGTCAGTTTAGGACTTCCTTTACACATCCATGGGATATTATAGTGTCTTATGGCCAGTAGTGTTCTCTGGTACTGCCCTAAATGGGAGATTCAGTCACTACTGCATCGCTTAAGAGCATGTTGGGTTTCCACGTCTTCACTCCCCACAGCAAGCTCAGAGTCATGGCTGCAGCGCTCGAGCTCCGAGCCATGGAATCCGGTGTGGAGATCTGTTCCCAGCAGGTGCTCAGAGCATATGCTCTCCTGGCATTCCCACCAGGATATGTTGTGTGATTTGTCACGGTAGACATCCCTGCTCGGGGTGTCAGGAGGCTGACCCCCGCTTCAAGGGGTAGCGTCTTGCATTGCTACAGGAGCTTTTAAGCCAGGAGGCTGCTCTGAGCTCAGCCTGATGCCTGGCCTTTGGCAGGGAGGTGAGATGGCTCATGTTCTTGCCAGCATGGGAGATGGGTGATAGCATTCCTGCCAGTCCGCAGAAACCTTCCTTTGTTCTGGTGGTGTTGGCCCCGAGAAACACTGCAAGGGAATTAAAACCAAGGAATGAGGTCTCCTGGAAACACCACTTAAAGCTGGAACTTGGATATTTTTGTCTGCGCTGCAACAAACACACATGATTCGCATTAGCATTGGCATTGTACAGTCTCCATCACTAATAGTCTTCTTTCTCTCTGCTCCAACAGCTATCCTGTAGACAACCAGAGAGGTTCTGGTTCTGGAGGGACCAAACGATCCAGCCTGGTCAGCCCCAGTCACCCACCACCAGCTCCTCCCATTGGATCCCCCTCAGCCACCAGGCCGGGCTTTGCTCCCCCGCCGGCACCACCGCCGCCACCACCACTGATGGGCAGCGTACCCCCTCCACCACCTCCCATGGGGTTCCCATCACCAGGAGCAACACCAGCCCCCCCCTCACCCCCTTCTTTCCCTCCTCACCCCGAGTTTGCTGCCCCGCCACCACCATCTCCCCCTCCAGCAGTTGAGTATGCCAGCGTGCTCCCACCTCCTCTGCCACAGGCAGGCAGTGGGAGTGCACCGCCTCCCCCTCCACCACCACCGCCTCCTGGCCCACCCCCTCTATCTTCTGGTGGCCTGGATGGCCCCCCACCTCCCCCTCCACCCTCAGACACCTCCACCTCCAAGCCCAAGTCATCCTTGCCTGCGGTTAGCGATGCCAGGAGTGATCTGCTTTCAGCTATTCGCCAGGGTAAGGTTTTTGTTTCAGTGCTTTCTCCTTTACCTCTGGACAACCTCACATACCCAAGTGAAGAGCCCCTGGGAGCCATCTCCTGAGCAGTGGTGTGAGCACCTCACTGCTTGAGACCTGTCCCTTGTGGTCCCTCCTTGTCTGCCCACCTCGCTAGGTTTTACAACTCCACCAGCACCTTTGGAGACAGCAGTGCTGGAATTGGTGTGGTCCACTTTTGTGAGTGGATTGGGTAGGGTTAGTGGTGATAACCCCTCAGAGGAGCATGGAAACAATTCCCACCTGCCCACCCAGCCTGTCTTGCCTGTCGTTCACCATCAGTGTTATCCCGCAGTGTGTCCAAGACAGGCTGCCTTGCCCAGAGAATTGTGTCACAGGGATGGATGCTTTGGAGATCTCTGTGTGACCAAAGCCTTTGCATGATCCCCTCCGTTGCCTTCTTTCCCAACAGGCTTCCAGCTTCGCAAAGTGGAGGAGCAGCGGGAGCAGGAGAAGCGGGATGTTGTGGGCAATGATGTGGCCACAATCCTGTCACGCCGCATCGCTGTGGAGTACAGTGACTCTGAGGATGACTCTTCTGAGTTCGATGAGGATGAATGGTCGGATTAACCACAGCCCAGTCCCCTCCTTCTCCTTCTCTTCTGAGTTAACCTCTTCTTAAAGAATCAGGTGGCCAAACCTTCCACCACTTCCCTTTTCAACCCGTAACCAAAGATGTGCCAAGGGTTTTCAGAGAACCAGCAGCATATCTCCCCTCTCCCTCCCCCTCTGGCTTTGGCAGTGCTTTGTGCTCTGCCTTTTCCAAAGGTCTCCTCACGGACACTGCCAAGGTGGTGTTGGGATTTAGCTGGAGGGGGTGTAACGGTTGCTTATTTAAAAGAGAGCTAAACCTCCAGCTTCTTGATGCCACCAGGCAGAGCACATCTAAACCCTCCGTCTGGAGGGATTTTGAAAGTAAAGATGGATGATCCTGGTGCGGCCGGATGGCCTTTCCGATGAAGGACATTTTCAGCTAGTTTTCTCATGGCAACAGCAGGCAGTTGATCTGATGGCTCTCCCTTTCCAGTGAACACTGGTAGTGCTGCAAGAAAATGGGCTTAAAATGTCAGTTCTCTGCTGCATCCCGCTGTCAAATCATCAGCTTTTGGCAATAGCGCACAGTTCTTTCCCCTCTGACTCGCTAGTATTAATTCCAGACTGCCCTGCGTGGGGTGTGCTTCCTGGCTCCAGGGCTGTGGAGAGCTTTGGGTGCAATGTGAGGAGGGACTTCAATGGCAAAAGCTGCCTTTACCTTCCTCCAGCCTATGGCCAAAGGAGAGGTTTCCAAAGGGATGCAAAGCTGGGGCAGAGCGGTTCCTCAGCTTCCCACCTGTGGGAGAGCAGAGTCACTGTCCCTCTGGGACACACCTGTGGTGGCACTGCTCTGTTGATGCCTCCAGTTCTCACTGTGTTTATAAAGGTGCCTTGAGCAGGGTGATGGTGTGGGGAGGAGTTCTCTGAGCACCAGACACTTGCGCCGTCTTTGGCAATGCTGCAGGCAGTTTGCAGAGGTGCTTTCTAATGGGGTAACCATGTACACAGGGACTTGAGGAGCAGAAAACGCTGGTGTTCCCTTGGCTTCCTCTTCCCTTATCCAAAGGAGGGGGATTTCTTTGCCTAAAAACATGTTGTGTGGGAGCTAAGTTGCCCATCAGACCTAACCCACTTTGTTTCCTTTAATTCTGTGATTCTAATTCGGTAGTTCATTCTAAGAAGACATTTCTCCTCCTCACTAACCCTGTGAATTCCCAGGCTGCTCATTACAGAGCCAGGACTGGCAAGGGGAGAAAATGGTGGACTTGAGCTAGGTTTTGTTCCTGGTTTATATTCCCTTCCATAGCATATAAGCCTATCTTGGAAATGTAGAAACAAATACCCCTGGTGCCACAGATGTGTGTTGTAATCTGAATATGACTCCATAGGGCAATTCCAAAGCCTTTTGGAGATCAGGGGTCCAGCTGTGGTGGGGTGGGATCAGCTGCATGTCCCTCCAACCTCTTTGCCTTTCCTACCGTCAGGTATTTTGCCAGCCTGTGCCTGTTCCTTCTCCTCTGGTTTAATGATGTTGCTCATACCTGGAACGTCAGGCCCAGCCGGAGGCTGCCAGCTTGCTGCAAATCCTTCTTGGGCTTTGATTGATGCCTTCGGTTCGTGCCATTGTGTTCTTACTGATGCCTTGTGTGCGTGTCTTTGCCAGAGCACGGGATGGGCTTTTCTGGGGCGTGGATCAAGCTGAGATCCAGTGTGACTGAGAGATTTTCAGGACTGCTAAAGCAGGAGCTTGTGCCTGTAAAGCCAGGCAGGATGCGAAGGGCGTAGACTCAGAGGCATCCCTGTGGGCTGGGAACATGTGAGCAGCACCAGTTCCAGGTTCTGGAAGAGGGAACAAACCCCTCGGGTGCTGGTGAGAGAGACTTGGCAATGCAAAGTGCTGATTGCTGCAAGCTGGGGGGGTGTGGGGGGGAGGAGAGCCGCTGCCTCTTGTTTTCCTGCTCTTTCCATAAGCATCCTCTGGCTTCCCTTGGAGACAGGTTCTAGGGAAAACAGACCTTTGAGCTAACCCAGGCTGACAGCATTAGCACACAGGGAAGCAAGGAACTTGCCAATGCCAAACCTGGCTTCAGTTTAAATTGCTTTAACTAGAGCCTCGATCCCTGTGGAGAAAGGGGGAGTGAGTATTCCTGTCGTGGGAAATCCAGGCAAGTGTCATACTGTCCGTGACCCAGATGGATGGCCTGCGAGGCAGGGCTGGGCCTCAGGGTGCTAGGGACACGGTTTCTGTTGCACAAGGCTGCTGTGTGGGTGATCCGGTGGGGAGCTGGCTTCTCTGCCTGCTTCTCTGCCTGCTTCTCTGCCCGCTTCTCTGCTTGCTTCTCTTGCTTGCAGGGCCCTCCTGGCAGCAGGAGGGACACTGCTTTGTCCTTGCAAGCCTGCTGGTAGGCACCCTCTGCTTTCAGACTGGCAGAATGTGACCTGCTGGAGCTTAGCTGGGCTGTGGACAGGTAGGGAAGGCTGGTCGTTGGGTTTTAAATCTTTGATTGCACAAGGAGCCTGATGTGGTGATCCCCGAGAAAAAACTGCTTTAAAGCGACTGCCTTTGAGGAGCATTGCAAAACGGGCCACCAAGTAAGCCGAATAGTTCTGAGGGCAGTAGGGGAAGAGGAGAGGTGCCAAAACCAACCTTTGCAAGACACAGCAGCTGTGCTGGGACTGCAGGGCCGCTGCCCCATGTCAGCCAAGGGGCTGTGCTGGGCTCCCATGCAATCCATGTCATTCCATGTGAACTTCTTCCTCTCCGTGTGGCAGGCAAGCCTGGAGCATTTCACAAAGCCAAAAGCAAAGAGCTGGCAATTGGAATCCTCCCTCCTCTCTGCCTCCCCAGGAGGACCGCCCCCCTTTCCCATGTCATCCCGACCTGTATCCATATGGATATGCAGAGCCGGATCCTGAGCTCATGGTGTGCAGGTTGGGGCAGGCTGCTGCCGCCTTCCCCTTCCCGGCTCCATGCTCCTGGTTAAACATTCTCCCGGTGTCCTCACCCACAGTGCTTGGCTGCTGCTCCCGGCAGCCTCTTCCCCCGCCACCCCCCTTCCCAGGGAAAACCTCATCCCGGCTCCATGGGCTCAGCCCGGAGCCTCCTCCGCAGCCGATGACCTTCACTGCCTTCTCCTCTCCTTATCAGGCTCCAGGCAGCAGAGCAGAGCCAGGAAGGGGCTCCTGAGGTCCCTCACGGCCCAGGAACCGGGGAGTGTTGGTGCAGGGAAGGATGTGGTGTTTATTGCCATTCAATCCATGACCTTACCGAAGGTGCCTCTTGGGGAATTACCTGTCCTTGATGGGACTGGCCTGGCTCGTGGGGAGCAAAGGGCAGCCTTCATCCCTGTTGGATTCTGGGGGGAAGGAGCTGCTTTCTCCTCTCGCTTTTGAAACAAAGCCTTGAAGTGGGAAGTGGATCCGATGTGTTTATTCCTGTATTAACATTCATTTTAATTCATTTCAGGAACTAACCCCTTTTTCCTTCCCGGTTAGATGCTGTAGACTTAGACATAGCGCTGTAACCCTCCTCAAGTGCCTTATTTTCCTACATGATATAAATATATTTATAAGAGTTAATTATTCCACTTGTATCTTCGGGGTTGATTGCTGAGCAGAAGCTAAGGCAGGAGATGGAGGATGCCCCTGCAGGACCCAGCCAGGCTGGGGCTCGGATGTGGTGAGGGATGCTCTCAGGGTGCAGGGGGGTCCTCACATGGCACCAGAGGGGTTTCGACCCTAAACTGTGCTCAGAGGAAGCAATTCCTGAGCAGAGCCGTTGGGTTTTCCTTCCCCTGCAGACAGCCACCGGTGCCTGGGCTCTGCTGCCTCGGGTGCACAGATGCAGCTGAAAGCTGCTGCGGGAGCAGAGCCCAGCCTGTCCCCGTATCCTCACTGCCTCCTGCCTTCCCCTGTGCTGCCTCTGCTTCTCCCTGGCGGTTGCTGGGTAAGCCAGGCTTTCCCTGCTGTGCTTTGTGCTCATGATCGGTTCGGAAACCCCGGGATGAAGATTCCCAATTGCAGATTTTTGTAATGTACATGTAAAAATTAATAATTTTTGATCCTTTTTTTAAAAAGTATAAACTCGATGAAACCTTTCAATCCAACCGGTGCCTGGTGTGTCACTGCGGGCAAACGGGGGCACCCTGCTGTGGTCTTGGGCGTGTGGATAGGGGCAGATCCCGAGCTGAGGGGCTGCTGCAGTTCCATAGAATCCCAGTCTGGTTTGGGTTGGAGGGGGCCTTAAAGCTCATCCAAGGACAGGGCAGGTTGGGCCCTCTCCAGAGCCCCTCTCCAGCTTTCCTGCAGCCCCTTCAGGCACTGGAGCTGCTCCAGGGTCTCCCTGAAGGGGCCTTCTCCTCTCCAGCCCCGCTCTCAGATGGCTCCAGAGCAGAGCTGCTCCATCCCTCGCAGCAGCTGCATGGCATCCCTCGGGGAGCTGAGCTGCAATCAGTGTTCCATCGAGCTCCCAGCCCTCATCCTGACCGCAGGTGCCCAGGCGCAGGGATGGAGGACACCAGCAGGCCCCGGAGCTGTGCTGGAAGCACCATCCCCACTGGAGCCTCTTCCAGCCCTTGCCAAGTGCATTGAGGATTATGGCTGCAGGGGTGCCAAGGCGGGAGGGCCTGCTTTCCCCGGGGTGCTCCCTGCCATAGGAACGAGCCTGGGCTCCGGCCGCTGCAGCTGGGCTGGAGGGAGCTGCTGTTGCTGCTTCCCTGCTTCCCTCTCAGCCCCTCGGGGTCCCTTGCAGGATGCTGCCTGGCCCCGACCGCAGCAGCGATGGCTCCGGGCCCTGTGTTCAGGTGCCACGTCTGAGCTTGGGTTTGCTTTGCCAATTGGTGCAGAGCAACAAAAGGCTCCATCCCTGCTGCTCCTCATCCCTGCCTGTGCAGAGCTCTGCTCTGCCAAATTCCCTTGGCTTCCAGGAGCCACCCGTGCACTCTGCAGCGCTCTGCCTTTCTTGGCTGACAATAGTCCCTGGCTGCAAAACCTCATTAGATTAATTGGCCTTGCCAGCTTCTGAACAAGCAAGCCCTTTAGTCGTGCTGAGGCGCTGAGGGCAGGGGAAGGAGGGATCTCGGACTTGCATGCTCCTGGTGCTCTTGGATCCATCCGGAATGGGGGCAGCAGCGGCACCGCGGCTCCTTTGGCCAGGGCTCAATCGGTGCTTTCGGGGTCGGGACGGACGGGGCCGCGCTGTGCTGGTGCATCCCTAAAGGGGGAATCCCAGCCCGGATCCACCGCAGCCGCTCCGCTCCCGGGGGATGGCAGAGCCCTCTCCTGCCCACCGCCTTCCGCCTCCGCGGCCCGGAGCGCTCCGGTGAATGCCTATGGAGGAGCCGCGTTGGTGCGCGGCGGTGTCCGCCGCCTCTCCGCGCGGCCCCGCTCGGGCTCCGTTCGCTCCTTTCGGTGTCATCACCGCCCGGGGGGGGTCCGCGTGTCCTTTCCTCCGATGACGTCACTCCACCGCCCCCCGGGCCCCGCGCGAGCGCAGCGCTACGCGCTCGGATCAGCGCCCGCGGCCCCGCGCTTCGATGTCCCCCTGAGCCCCGCGGAGGAGCGCGGAGCCGACGGCGGCGGACATGGAGGGCCTCTTCCTCCCTCCTTCGGCCTTCCCTTCCCTTCCCTTCGGCCTTCCCTTCCCTGCCCGTCCCTTCCCTTCCCTTCCCTTCCCTTCCCTTCCCTTCCCTTCCCTTCCCGGTTGTGCGGAGGGCAGAAGGCGCGCAGATACCCGCGGGGTGCGGGAGCAGTGGCGGAGCTGGGGCTGCTCCTGCCCGAGCCCCAGCGCTGCGCTCAGCGAGGCGCACATCCTTCCCGGCCCACGGCAGCAGCGCCCCCGGCACCGCCTCCATCGCGGGGGTGCTGCGGGTGACCCCCTCCCCGCCAGGAGCGGCCTCGTCCCGGGAAGCGGCGGTGGTCCCCCCCGGGCTCAGGTGGGGGCCGGGGCGATGCTCCGCAGCCCCTTCAGGAAACGCCCCCCGCTGCCGTGAAGCCCTCCGGAGCGGAGCTGCCCCTCCATTTCCTGTCTGCTCCCAAGGAAACCAAACCCCCAAAGCTCTTTTCCATGGAACCCAGAACGGAGCTCCCAGCCCGAGCCACGGGGCCCAACTCTGCCCCTGACCGGGGCGGCAGAGGGCTGTGACCGAGGGGACGAGGACCGCGCTGGCAGCGGGAGGCTCCTATGGCTTACAGCCTGTGCTGCAGGGCTGCCAGATGTGTCTCACAGCTGGGTGATGGCTTTCAGCATCTCTCTCCACCCAAGCGCAGAGCAGGCTGGGCCCTGCTCTGGGCTGTTATCCCTGCTCCATTCCCAACGGCCTGCAGCAGCGGGAATGGCTCTGGAGTCATTGCTGGAACAGGAGAGCATCAGCGCTGTGCCGGGATCCCAGCTTTCCTCATCCGCACTGGGAGGAGGGACCTGGACACAGGTAGGAGCTGACGGATGCATTCTCCAGCCAGGATGTGGCCCACAGAGGCTGTTGGCAGCAGGGAGCCAAGTGGATGGGTACGAGGGGCCCTGGCCCTTTGATCTGGTGTGATCAGGGCTGGGGTTTGGGGGGCTATTGATGCTGAGCTGCCCCCAGGTGAATTTGGGACCCCCATCCACCACTGGCCGTGATGGGGGCTCCAGCAGCCCTGCATGGTGCTGCCTTCACCCCCATGCCTACAGCCAACACCGGCGGTACCCAGTCAGGTACCGACCGCTTGTGACTGAAGCAGGGCTGGGACCCAATCACAGCGCCTCTCACCGAGAGGGATGAGGGATGGATGGGTTCATGGATGGATGGAAGAGCCTCAGCTCAGCCCCAGCACATGGGGGGCTTCAACCCCTGAGCTTTGCCTCTTCCTCCTGGGCTCAACCTCAGTGGGGTCTATGGGACCCTCAAATTCCCCGTTCCCAGCGCTGAGCTCAGCCCCATCTCCCCATCCTGAGGCTTTGCTGCCATAACCTCATCACAGCCCTCAGTTCTGCTTCCTGACGGGGTGGGCGGGGGGCACAGAGAGGCCGAGCTGCCCTGATCATCTTTGCCATCGTTAACCTTGTGGCATCTCACATCTCATCTGAGCTCTGCCTCCTGCAGCATAAGCCACGGGGTCCTGGGTAGAGCCCCTGCGCCAGGAGCAGGGCTGGGCTGTGATGGAGGCAGCACTGACAGCCCCGGGCAGGATGCGGCCCCTCCGCCTGCTGCGTGCCATGAGGAAGAGGATGGCAGAGGCTCCCCGGGGCCGGCTCCTGCTAACAGGATGTGATGGGAGGGGGAAGTGCTGTCACTTGGGATTGCTGAACCAGGAGCAGGGACAGCAAGGGAGCCTTTGGAATCACGGAGCTGAGGGCTGCGGCTCTGCTCTGGAGCCGGGTGAGAGCTGCGCTGGGCGGCATGGAGAAGGCTCCTGAAGGGCGACCATAGGGCAGCTCCGGTGCCTAAAGGGGCTGCAGGAAACCTTTAGGCTCCCTCCACCCCTGACCTATGGCTCTGTGCAAAGACCTCCTGGATGTGGGGTGACAACATCGGACCCCCCCCAAGGCCCCCCCATCCCATCACCAACAGCAGCTCCTCGTATCACAAAGCACTTTTATTGCCCCCCCCCAATGGCTGTAAACAAGAAGCGCCCCTCCCACTGTGAGCGCCCACCGCAGGGTCCCCATCGCCCCTCATGTGCGAACGCAGCCCCAGCGCATCGGCATTGGCGGGGGAGCGCTGGGGGGCACCCAGAGGCAGCGAGCAGCAGAGGGCAGCAGCCGCCAGCGCTGAGCCGGCGGTGGGGAGGTGTTAAATCACATTGGATGCTAATTAAAGGGAACAAAAAAGAGGGGGGGGGGCTGAGACCCCCTCCTGCGACTGCGCCCCCCCCGCCCCTAATGTGCAAAACAGATTCATCCTCTGATGTAAAGAACGAGGCGGTAAAACGAGAGGTGAATGACATCCCCCCCCTTAGGGAAATAAAGCATCATCAATAGATGTAAGGAAAATATGAGGGTTCCCCCCCACATACACAGATCATGGCTGGAAAATACGCTGTTCCCTCTTGTTCACTCAGAAGTGGGGACATTGAAGCCCCAAAGGACGGGGTTGGAAGAGCTGCCCGGTTCCAGGGGATGAGAAGGGGACCCATAGGGTCGGGCTGGGTCAGACCTCACTGGGGGAGCAGGAGCGGAACGGCGCCATGGAGGATGAGCACCCGCAGCACACAGCGCACAGCACCCTCTGGATCTCCTGATTCCTGAAGGCGTAGATGATGGGGTTGATCATGGAGTTGTAGGTGGCGGGGAGGAGGGTGACGTAGGTGTAGAGGGTCGGGAAGCTGTGGTCCCCCAACAGGCAGTAGGTGGCAAAGGGCAACCAGCACAAGGTGAACGTGCCCAGGATGATGGCCAAGGTGGAGAGGCCCTTCCGGGTGGTGACATAGTGGGAAGTGGCCAGGAAGTGTCTCTGGATGGCAATCTGGTGGGCATGGTGGCGGATGAGCCTACAGATCTGCACGTAGAGCTGCAGCATCACTGCAAACACCATGAAGAAGGAGACCGAGAGGATGATGAGGTGGTTCTTCGTCAAGGGCTTGATGATGCTGCAGGCAGAGGGCTCCTTCAGGCAGTTCCAGCCCAGGATGGGCAGGAGCCCGTAGCAAATGGAGGCTCCCCAGGTGAGGATCAGCATGAGGTGAGTCCTGGTCACTGTCCTCTCTGAGTAGTAGGTCAGGGCATTGTAGAGGGACAGGTAGCGGTCAATGGTGATGGCCAGCAGGCTGCTGACGCTGGCAATGAAGGAGGTGACCAGGAGCCCCATGGTGAGCAGGCTCATCACCTCCGATGGGATGAAGTACACACAGGCAAAGTGCAGGATCAAGCCCAGCCCAGCCAGAAGGTCTGCTGTGGCCAAGCTGCCGATGAGGAGGAACATGGGAGCCCGGAAAGCTGGGCTGTAGAAGATCACCACCACCACGACGGCGTTCTCACAGGAGATGATGGTCCCGGCGATGCAGAGGACAACATCCCACGGGTTCAAGGCGAGGGGTTGCACCACAGATTCCAAGCCCAAGGAGCTGCCGCTGCTGTTCCTGGATGCCAACCAGCCCCGATGGCCCTCGCTGGAGTTGGGGGGCTTTTCCCCTATCATGCTGGTGGAGAACAACGGCAGCCCCATAGCTCCCCCCTGCCCATATCAGGACCCACTGGGTCCCTATGTTTTCACCCCATGTCCAAGCAGGGTCTTTTCACAGTGCCTTGCACTGGTTTGGGTTGGAAGGGAGCTCATCCGGTTCCAACTCCTGGGGGGCAGCAGGCCCAGGGTGCCCCCCCCGGTTGTCCCCAAGGAGAGGGGCAGAGTGCTGTGTGTTGAGGGGTGCTCGTCCCGGAGGGGGGGTGGATGGTTTTGATTTGTTTGCAAGTGAACAAACCCAATATATGAATGAAGGGGGGGACACAACACATCCCTCTGCCCCCAGTGCTCTGCCTGTGCACCCTTGGCTTGGGTGGATCAACACAGGACGAACATCCCCGCACTGCCCAGCGCCGGGGCTGCGGGACCGACCCATAGAAACCCGAACAGCAGGGGAATGCCATCGGCCCCATCGCAGCCCCACCATCCACCCCCAACAGGGGGAATCCCCCTTTACTCCTTCCCTGGACACATCCAGGTCCCCCCCCCATCCCGGTCCCCCCCCCACATCCCGGTGCCCATCACTCACCTGATGGAATGCTCTTCCTGACCCGGGGCGCCTCTGCCATGGGCGCTGCCGACTTATAGTGACCGATCCCCTCCGGCGGGGCCGAGATGGGGGTGATGGGGAGGGGGAGAGGGTTGACTCACCGCCCCCCCCCGCCCCGTTCTCCCTCTGTGACGTCAGTGGTGCGCCGGAGCCAATCAGCGCCCTGTGAAGGGAGCCGCATGGTAATCACATCGGGGCTGGAGCAGTCCATTCATAAAACCTGAGCCCCCCCGGGTCCTTCCTACGCCCCCCGTTGTCCCCCAGCGGCCCACACTGCCGCGTCCATGCACGGGAGGGGTCACCCCTCGTCCCTTCCCCCGCGCTGCAGAGGTTTGGGGGCTCCACGGGGGGTGAAGGGGGCGGCCCGGGGAGAAACGGGGGTTCCCCCGCCCCAGCACAAAGGGGGGGTCGGAATTCCCCCCCCCCGCCCCCCCCCCCAGTTCCCCGACGGTTTTCCCATGAGGGAATGAATAATTCATGTCCGGGAGAAGCGGGAAGGGCTGAAGCGGAGTGGGGGGGGATTGGTGCGGGAAGGCGATTGGCAGCGAGGAGGAGGAGGAGGAGGAGGGGGAAGAGGCGCCCTCAGCCCCGGGCACTGCCGGGACGCGTTCCCCCTCTTCAGGTCCCCGATGCCCCGCGCTGTGCATCCCCGGGGGGGCGGTCCGAGCCCGGCCCGGGGCAGCGGAGGGGGTCGGGAGCCCCCGGAGAGGGTCGGGGCCCGACCCTGCGGGAGCTGTTCCCGGTGCTGAACGCGCTCTGCTCCGTTCGCAGCTCCACGGCCGCACCCCGGGGGGGTCCGGCGGAGGGACCCCCGGGGATGAGCGCTGTGCCCCGGGAACGGAGAGAGATGGAGCGGTTCTGGGGTGCGTGTGCGGGGAGTGCAGTGCTCCACCACTGCGCGGAGTGCAGCATGAAGGCAGTGAGCACAGCACGTGCAGGGTGTGCAGTGCACAGGCGGTGTGTAGGGCATGAAGTGAATGCAGTGTGCACAGTGCAGTGCACAGGCGGTGTGTAGGGCATGAAGTGAATGCAGTGTGCACAGTGTAGGGCATGCAGTGAATGCAGTGTGCACAGTGCAGTGCACAGGCGGTGTGTAGGGCATGCAGTGAATGCAGTGCACACAGTGCAGTGCACAGGCAGTGTGTGTAGGGCATGCAGTGAATGCAGTGTGCACAATGCAGTGCACAGGCAATGTGTGTAGGGCATGCAGTGAATGCAGTGCACACAGTGCAGTGCACAGGCGGTGTGTGTAGGGCATGCGGTGAATGCAGT